>JAFEMH010005180.1:0-174113 GCA_022495995.1 Adenophora triphylla var. japonica | reverse complement strand
AAAATCCTTTCAGCTTTGAAAACTCTGCAGTTTGGTCCCTTTTTAGTTTAAAAAACTAACTGTTTTCACACAAAACAAACCAAAAGCTTAACACTTAAAAAGAAACACACCCAAAATCACTCTAGGCCAATTCGGCCGAAATGCATGGGAGCATTCAAAAACATGATTTTTGTTCCTCTTTTTATTTTCTTAAACATTAAATACATTATTTAATTTATAAACTCTTTTAAATAAAAAATACTTTTAATCATATTAATTGAGATTGATTTAATTCTACTAAATAATATGAACTAGTGGTTAGAGTTACATCATTATAACCTACAATTCCCAATAATCAAACCCTTAATATCTATTACAGTGTAAAACCCTAAGATTAAACCATTAGAAATCCAATAATGAGCTAAACCTAGAATTAAATAGTTTTAAACTTTTGAGAAAATCATAACTAATTCAATTTAATTTGGAATTGAATAAAACAAAAACTAGATTGTAGGTTATCATCTTACCTTGATTTTTGAATGAAAGGAATAATAGCCAAAGAAGGTAAAAAACTGGCTGTCACCTCCCCCTCTAAGCTTCGAGAAGCACCGCCAGCTCCTCCCTCCAGGTTTAGGGTTTTTGATTTTTTTCTTTCTCTTTGTTAAATGAAAGATTATGAGGAAATTAATAATGAGGTTTTATTTCTTATATCCTAGGCTTTCACCCTGTTGAGCCCCTCTTTAGACTTATAAGCCCAACTTAGCCCACTTGATTTAATTAACTAAATTGGTCCATTTAATTAACCCAAGTCCAATTCAATTAATGAGTATTATTTTATTATTATTATAATTAAAATAATACAAAAAAAATATCTCAAAGTTTTTCGGGTCTTTACAAGCTTCTCACCAGAGAAAAATGAACTCCAAAACATCAAGAGCTAGTGGGGACACCTCAGCAAGCATAAGCCACTACCTTCATGTGATAGCTCGAAAAATCTTCTTCTGGATGATCTTCCTAGAAAAATCTTCGCTTTCTGTTCGATGATCTGTTTTTGACAATGTTATGAAGCGCACAAAAACTTCTTTGCAAGTGTATATTGGACATGGGCCTAAATTGGCCTTCTACAAAATCCTACCATGCGTAAAATATTTACCATTCGAGAACATGATAATTTAGGTTTCGTATTAGCTATAAATCCTAAGCTGGCCGAGCTTTTCAAGCAATGCTAGATTGAACATATGAACTATTAAGGAATTTCAATCCACCCAAATAGTGACCAAACAAATTAAAATTCAAGTGACTTCAATTTCAAAATTCAAATTGTGATGAAAACAAATAAAATCTGAATTGGAAAATGAAAATGAAATGAAATCAAATGAAAATGATTGAGGTTTTGAAATCAAAGGAAAACACACACATATATACAAATTCACACAAACTCGCAACTTTTATCACATTGTTTAAGTTCCCAATAAACTGAAATTAACGAACATTAAGGCTAAAACATGCATTCCCAATATTTTAATTCCCCCAACTGTTTTTTCCTTTTGTGCGTTTAATTGTTTTTTTTTAAAAAAAACAAAAACAACTCTCCCTATTTTCCTTTCACTAATCTCCTCTCTCCAATTATCTCATCTCCTTTCCCACCACCACATCTCTTTCTCTCTACGCTAGCGTAACACCCGTGCGATGCACGACGAGATATAAAATTTTCTAGTTAATAATGAGAAAAAAAAAACTAAACAAAAAAACAACAGTACAAATTAAATTGGTTGTTATACATTTATAAATATTATCTTATCTTCTGATCAAATCTTGCATTCTTATCCGATTTATATCATATGATTGACAATATATTAGCAGTAATATAAATAAATAGATTTATCTTTTAGCTTTGATTAAATTTTGCTTAAAAAACTTTAATTGAATTTAACTCTTGGATAGAATTTTAACAGAAAAATTATAACCTTAATATGTACTCTCTACAAATAACAAAAGCCTTAGTCCTAAAATTTGGGATCGGGTAACATGTGAAAATCAAAAAGCAAAAGATGTAAGAAGAAATAAGTAAAAAGAAGAAATATATGAGGAAAAAAAAATTAGAAAATGAAAAGAAGAGATGAAGAAAAAAAAAGTAGTGATATTAAAAGAATAAATATATAATAGACAGGGATGGTATGTGTTTTAATATGGATTTTTTTATATAATATTATTTTTATTTTTTTGAAAGAAAATATATTTTTATGAACAATCACTATATGAGTTTAAAAAAAAATATCAAAGAAAATTAAAAACTGAATAACCGATCTTCCCATTATATGGAGATAAATTAATGGACAACCTCATGAGAGTATTATTATGGTACTTTGAAAATTAAAACCTAGACAATATATAAATTAACTTAAATCATGGATTAAGCAATATTGCAATTATAGGTAAAAGTAATGTTTATCTGATATGTTTTCATACAATTCTATACAACAATTTTAATTTTCTTCCCCATCAATTAAAAAAATAACGGGGAAAAAAGTAGAAAAATAAAAAAATAAAAGGTTAAATAATTTTTTTATAACAAAGGTAAAAAAGAACTTAACCTGCACTTTAGAAAAAAAAAAAAAGGAAAAACACAAAGCAAGAAAAAATAAAATAAAATAGACACAAAAACCAACCACTTTCCCATTAGGACAACTCCTCCAATGGTAGTCTTAGTCCTAAGGATATCAAAATCAAATTTTGATATTCATAAACACTATTTGCATAGGTATCAAAAAGACATCTTCAACAATGAGTATCAAAAATTAGGTATCAAATTAGTATTTTTTTTTAAGTTAATGACTTTATTAATATTTTTAATATGATTAATAATTGTAATCTAATAATTATTTTAATTAGTTATTTTTTATAAAAAATTAAAATATATAAATAATTTCAAACTATAATAATTATGGTACTTTGTTAATAGTCCTAAATATGATACTTTGATAAGGACTTAATCAAATTTTGGTACTCAAAATTTTACTTATTGAAAATGCAAGGACTTCAAAATGAATATCACAATTAAATTTTGGGTTAATGACAATTTAGAGCCTGAAGTATACGGGCGGTACCACATTGGGGCCTGAAATCTTAAAACTATCAATTTAGGGCCCAAACTTACAATTTTGATCAATTTGGGGCTTTTTGATGGAAAACGTTAAAAAAACCCGTTAAGTGACCATGTGCGAGGCATGTGACATTCAGTGAGGGCATTTTGGTCATTTCGCGTTCAGCCCAGACTTCAGGCCCTAAATTGTCATTTTTCCTATAAAATAATAAATAAAAATATTTCGTTTTTTTTTACAAAAAATAATTAGTAAATTATCCAATTTATAAAATATTTTTTGGAACATTAATAAATTATTTTAGTAGCATTATTATATTTAAACTATAGCTAAATATTTCATTTTTTAAGGAATATATATTTATTTCATTGATTTTAAAATAATCATATAGAAATAAATAATTATATAATGAATAAGAAAATTATAAAAAAAAAATTATATAAAAAAAAAAAACTCAAGAGTTTCGTTTCCCCCTTCAAAAAAAAAAAAAACAAACAATTTCTTCCCCAAAACTTCATTCTTTGCGTCCCCACCAGTTCCCATCTCTTATCCCATCCCCAAACTGTCGTAGCTCCACGAGTTCCACCACCACTAACAGTAATGGCTTCCACCACCACCATCAGAATCCATCGCCGTAGTCTACTCTCATGCCCAACCACAGATTCGACCCAAACAACCCTTACTCAAAATTCATCGAATCCCAATCAAATCCAGTTCAACTATAATTAAGCTGAACTTAAATCAGTGAACAAAAACGAACTCAAACTCGAACAACCAAAGATTCAGATTAAACTGAAAATCCCAATGAAAATCAAAGCTAGTAGGAAACGAATTAATTACCCAATTCCGAGGAGGGGGGCTCCAATCCATCCCTAAAGGCAAAGGCGAAGTCGCATCGTGTCTATGTTTGAGAAGACTTCGTCCTTGCATCTTTCTCCCAATCAATCAATTAATCTCGAAAACTCCAAAACAAAATTCTCGAGAATTCTCTATCAATAAAGCGAAATTGGGGATGGCATTGAAGAGAACCGGAGTAATTATAGGGCTTTGTTGATCAAATCACGTAGAGACCGATGAAATTGAAAGAGTTGGAAGAACAAGAAGTTGAAGACAGGTGGAGTTCATGCGAGGGAATGACTTGTTTTTGTCGATATTGGTCACGCAAACCCATCAATAACAACAACGGAACATTTTCTTCGTCTTTCTTCAACTTCAACTTAACTTTGGTTTGGTGGAGATGGTGGTGGTGATATGAAGGGGAAGGTTGGTGGAGGTGGAGGGTGATGATGATTGGCCATGGGGTAATGAAGAGGGAGGTAGAAGGTTTAAATAGGGCAAATGTCAATTTAGGGCCTGAAGTTTATGAAATGATCAAAATGCCCTCACTGAATGTCACATGCCTCGCACATGGTCACTTAACGGATTTTTTTAACGTTTTTCGTCAAAAAGCCCCAAATTGATCAAAATTGTAAGTTTGGGCCCTAAATTGATAGTTTTAAGACTTCAGACCCCAATGTGATATCACCCCATACTTCAGGCCCTAAATTGTCATTAACCTTTAAATTTTAGGACTACCATTGGAATTGCCTTAAACAACCCACCTCTACTACCGATAAGGTAACCCGTTATATTATAGCAATTTCCCAAAAAAAAAAAAAAAAAAATTCATTCCCACGTCCCCAACCGTCCTTCATCACTCCACTTCTCCTAAAATATCTTCTTAAAGATTAGCTTTTGTAACAAACCCCCTCCCACTATCACACACACTTCAACCCAACCAAAAAAATAAAAATAAGAAAAAACATTTTGTTAAAAAAAAAAAACAGTAAATTCATAGTTAGTTTTTTCTTAAAAGACACTAATTATCTGTCCCTTCGTTTTTCTTAAAACTTTGTAATGCAAGCCTTATTTAATTTTCAAATAACACATTTATTTGCTAGATCTCCATCTCCCTCTTAATCATTAATAAAAACGCACATACTTTTTCACACCCCCTCCGGCCATTGAAGCGAGATACTCCCTCCGTCCCGCTAATATTAGCACACTTTCCTTTTTGGGCGTCCCGCTAATATCCGCACACTCCCAAAAAGGAAACTTTATATTAATAAAATATTCACCCAACCCCACTCATTCTCTCTCCTACATTATTTTAATACTCACAACACCATTATAATTTATTACACCCTCCACTCATTCTCTCTCCACTCATTCTTTTACACTTACAACATTTTATTAAAATATCATATTTCTTAATTCCCACGCAAACAGTGTTTGTGCTAATACTAATGGGACGGAGGGAGTATATTTTTCTTCACCTAATGCCCTTGGTCTTGTGGTATGCTGTGTGACTTTGCTACAGAGAGGTCAGGTGTTCGATTCCCACTAGAATCATTATGTGGAATTACCATGAGTTTCAAGTTCCTTAGGAGCCCCCGGGGCACATCCGTGCAGTTAAGGAAGCAGCATTGCTGGGCTTGCAACCTCAGCGTGGAAAATTCGAATCTTGGCAGTAGCAGCTGGAGCAGCCAATTTATTGATGATGTAAGAGTGATGTAAATGCCTTGTAGGAGGGCTCCCTTGGGGCCAGGAGTATAAGGAGTGCTGTCACCCTGGCTGCATAGGGCATATCCCGCGATTTACCTCCGCCAGGACACTGAGTGGCCGGTAGCTGGTGATACAGGATTAATCCGGCGAAGCTGAGAACCTGGGTATCAAAAAAAAAAATAGATGTATTTTTCTTCATTAAACGTCATAATATTTATATATATATTTAAAAAAAATTGTGCATGCTTTAGTATACTGCAACAAATGCATGTGTTCAAACTATATATATATATATATATATATATACTCCCTCCGTCCCAAAGAAGAGTGTCACCCTTTTAGGGGTGGCACGCAAATTAAAAAAAAAAAGTGGAAAGAAAAAATGTTGTAAGAGCATCTTCATCAATGACATTAGCTAAAGTTGTGGCTAAGGTGGAGCTTAGGTGGCATGGTTTGGCATCTCCATTCATGAACTTGATAAAGTTGTACAATGACTTTTCATAACATCCTTTTACAGAAGCCGTGTGTCACGGCGTGAAAAGTGGAAATTAATTATTTTTTTTACAAAAATTGCAATTAACATATAAAAAATAATAAAAATACAATAATATTGAAATAATTTAATATAGTAATAATAAATGTAATATAAATGCGTAGGAAAGAGAAAATATGGTGGGGTGTAATAAAAAGTAGGAGAGAGAAACTGATGACTTTTGTCATGAATGAAGAAAAAATTGTTTGGAGTTGTGTTTTTGATGACTGATGACGTGGAGCTGAGGTGGAGGAGAGAGGGATGGGAATGAAGTTTCATTCTTGCATATGCTCTAAGTGTAATTTGAAAATAGGAGAGAGAATTAGTGGAGGAAATAGTAAATTTAAAAAGTGTTGTGAGTGTAGAGGAGAGAGAATTAGTGGAGGAAATAGTGGATGGGATAATAGAATATTAATAAAACATTTCCTTTTTAGGAAAGGTGACACTTCAAACGGGATGTCATTTTGAGTAAAAAGTGACACTTGGGCTGGGACGGAGTGAGTATGTATATATATATATATATATATATATATATACTCCCTCCGTCCCAGCAAGAGTGTCACCCTTTTAGGGGTGACACGTAAATTAAAAAAAAAAGAGTGGAAAGAAAAAATGTTGTAAGAGCATCTTCATCAATGACATTAGCTAAAGTTGTGGCTAAGGTGGAGCTTAGGTGGCATGGTTTGGCATCTCCATTCATGAACTTGATAAAGTCATACAATGACTTTTCATAACATCCTTTTACAGAAGCCGTGTGTCACGGCGTGAAAAGTGGAAATTATTTATTTTATTTTTTTACAAAAATTGCAATTAACATATAAAAAATAATAAAAATACAATAATATTGAAATAATTTAATATAGTAATAATAAATGTAATATAAATGCGTAGAAAAGAGAAAATATGGTGGGGTATAATAAAAAGTAGGAGAGAGAAACTGATGACTTTTGTCATGAATGAAGAAAAAATTGTTTGGAGTTGTGTTTTTGATGACTGATGACGTGGAGCTGAGGTGGAGGAGAGAGGGATGGGAATGAAGTTTCATTGTTGCATATGTTATAAGTGTAATTTGAAAATAGGAGAGAGAATTAGTGGAGGAAATAGTAAATTTAAAAAGTGTTGTGAGTGTAGAGGAGAGAGAATTAGTGGAGGGAATAGTGGATGAGATAATAGAATATTAATAAAACATTTCCTTTTTAGGAAAGGTGACGCTTCAAACGGGACGCCATTTTGAGTATAAAGTGACACTTCAAACCGGGACTAGGAGTATATATATATATATATATATATATATATATACTAGTAAAAGTCCGTGTCCGAGGACACGTGTTTTTTTTTTTTTTTAAAGGGCAAAATGGGAAAGGGACAACTTAGTGAGGGCAAAATGAAAAATTTGGCATTTAAAACTGTTCATAGAACTGTTCATAGCATGGTGCCATTTATACTATAGATATATATATATATATATATATATATATATATATATATATATATATATACTAGTACATATGCCCGTGTCCGAGGACACGGGTCTTTTTTTTTTAATTAACATACTCCCTTCGTCCCCCTACAAATTGCACACTTTCCTCATTGGACGTCTCATTTCAAATTGCACATTTTCTAAAATGGCAAATAATATTTACTATTCCCTCCACTCATTCTCTCTCCTATATTATTTTAATACTCACAACACCATTATAATTTACTATTCTCTCCACTCATTCTCTCTCCTATTTTACTTTTACACTCACAACATTTATATCATTATTTTTTTCCTTAATCCCCGCGCAAACAGTAACGGTGCAGTTTCAAGAGGGACGGAGGGAGTAAACATTATAAGCCCGTGTCCAAGACTACGTTTTTTGTTTTTTTTTTTTTTTTTTTTAATTTAGTCTAAAAATTTTTTTTGTTTGTTTGTTTTTTTTTAATTTAAAATAAAAATAAAAAAAATCAGTTAATTAATAAACCCATCGTTTTCTCCCCTATCTTCTACCTTGGAATCTCTCCCAACCCCAAATAAACCCAACCCATGTCTCCTCTTTCTTTCCCAGAGTAGCTTCTCTCTCCCCATCCCCACCCTCGCCATCCTCGTCCTCTCCACCCTGCCCCCTTCCACCGCTACTCCATTTTCCCCATCGCATCCGACACCACCAACTACCGAGTCTTCTCTCTCTCTCTCTCTCTCTCTCTCTCTCTCTCTCTCTCTCTCTCTCTCTCACTCTCTCTCTCTCCATTCCATCTTCTTCCTCATGTGAGTTCCCCCTTTCTCTCTCTTTCCCTCTTAGCATAAACATGGAAGATGAAGGGCTGGGTAGTGAGCTAAATCAGATTTGTTTATAGGTTTCAAATTTGAAAATTGAAATCTCAAATTCGTAAATTGGGATTTCAATTTTCATATTTGGGTTTTCATTTTTTTTCAAAATTATGATTTCAAATTCTTCGAAACACCATTGTTGTAGATTTGTGTCCAGATTCTTGTGTATGTTATTTAATTTTTTTTAATTTAAAAAAAAAATAAAAATTTAAGGGCAAAATGGGAAAGGGACAAAATAGTGAGGGTAAAATGGAAATTTCCACCATTACCACTATTCATAGAACTGTAGCTTAGGGTGAGGTGGACAGGTTCCATTTATAATATATATATATATATATATATATATATATATATATACACACACACGTATGGATTCCATGGATACTATTCCCTTATTTAACTAACTATGGGACGGAGAAGCATATTTTATTTTATTTTTGCATTTCACAAATACTCTCTCTATTCCAGTCGAGTGTATATCAAAAATTTGGACATACAGATTAAGGAAAAGTAAGAGATATTATAAAAAATTGGAAGGAAATGCTGTGAGTATGAAAAATTAAATAGGAGAGAGAATGAGTGGGAGGAATAGTAATTTAATTGGTGTTGTGAGTGTTAAAGTAAAACAGGAGAGAGAATGAGTGGGGAAAATAGTAAAGATTCCCTTCCATTTTGGGCAGTCTCCATTAGGCTGAGACGGACCAAAAAGAAAATAAGTATCCACTCGACAGGAACGGAGGGAGTATAATATTCTTTTGTGAATAAGGTTAATTTTTGTATGATTTCAAGATAATGTAAGACTACCCACGACAGTTTCATCCCACTCCCCCATTTCATCTAACACTTTTTACACCTTTTCTCATCCACCTAGGGCTCGTTTGGTAGGTCGATAGGATTAACCTGTGTTAATAGTGTGTTAATAATGGGGGATTATTAATCAGGGGATTAATAACACCACCCTTTTCTTGGGGATTAATATAAAGGGGTTAGAGGGGATAAGAGTGGATAAGAAGCTTATCCGAGTTGTACCCATGATTATTACTCCCATTATATTTAGCCTACCAAACACCAAGATTATTGGACTAATAATCATATCCAACTCTAATCAGGCTACCAAACGACCCCCTAATATTTCATCTACTCATTTCATTTACCCCCTACAATGGCTAACTTAAATTAAATTTCAACTCCCTCCAACTCATCATTCTATACCCCACTACTTTTATTTTATTTTATTTATATTCTCTATTTTTATGATTAGTAAAATAATAATAATTATTATTATTATTTATAATTAAAAAAAATGATGAATTTTGGTGAAAAAAAAATTAATTTACTAGGTGATAATTCAGCGCAAATTGAAAACTGAGTGTTTTTTTTAGTCCAAATCAAATGAAGTTTATATCAATTTATAGGGGAAAAAATGAAGAATTTTGGTGAAAAAAAATAAAAAAAAATTAATTTACTAGGTGATAATTCAGCTCAAATTGAAAAATGAGTGTTTTTTTTTGTGTCCAAATCAAATGAAACTTATATCAATTTATAGGAAAAAAATGATGAATTTTGGTGAAAAAAATTAATTTATTAGGTGATAATTAAGCTCAAAGATTTGGGATAAATTTTTTTTTCGAAAATCTAATGAAAGGCTTACACGTGGAAATTCAAGAAAAAAAAAAAGCAAAAGGATGTTTCAACCCGGATGAAAAATTTCATCCCATCCATTTCAATCACCTACTTTCAACCAATCATTGCAAGCTTTCATCCTGGTTGAAACCATTTAATTTAGCATTTCATTCAGCCATTGTACTCGGTCTAAGTAATTAAGTAGGGGTGTTCACGGTCCGGATTGGTCCGAATTTTATCAAAATTTCAAAAAAAACAGGATCAAACCAATTGTTCGGTTCTACCTAAATTCAGGACCAGGACCAGACCATTACATTACAGGACCGGTCACATTGGTTCGGTTCCAATGGTTCGGTCCATGTCCGATTTCATCGGTTCCACAAGTTACACTACTATATATATTTTTTTCTAAAGATAAAACATTCAACAACTATTTTTTTCATGAAACCAAAATATAGGACGATTACATAAACAAAGTTCAAATAAAAATATTCAGACATACAACAAATTAACTGAAATAGAGGAACAAAGTTCAAATAAAAAATATGGGACGATTACGTTACATAAACAAAGTTGAAAACCGAAAACTGAAAGTTTCATGCTTAATAACAATAAATTTGAAATTATGAATATATATATATATATATATATATATATATATGTATATGCATAATCGATCCGGTTCGGGTTCAGTCCAGGACCATATATGTTTTTTCAAAAATTAGGACCAACCCAAATAATCGATTTCACATAAATTTGAGACCAGAACCAAACCAATTCTATTGGATTGATCCGGTTTTCATTGGTCTGATCCGGTTCTATCGGTCCGATTCGGTCCGTCGATTTTTTTGTTCAGCTCTATAAGTAAGGAAACATGCTTACTTTATGTTTTTTTTTTTTTTTTTTTTGCAATTTTGAAATACGTGAATAACAAAACTATGAAACGAAGACAAAATCTAGGGAGAAACGCGTTTCTCCGTGATTTATGGAGAAACGGGTTTATGGACACACAACGGACACACACAACGCAGATAACAACACAGAGACTCACCCACAACCAAACAACGACCCCTCTCAACCTGTTCCCCGGCAAATCAACCTTCCTCAGCGCCGCTCTCTCTCTCTCTCAAACCCAGGTAAACGGAAAGCATCATTGATCGGCCGTTGTAATGAGAAGCAACACTCACCTTCGATTCATGCTCAATTTGGTGATCTGGAGCCGAAATCTGCGAGTTAGGGCTCGATTTGGTGAAATGAAATTCATTTGGTAATGACGATTCATGCTCAATTTGGCCGGAGAGGGATTGGGTCACCGGCGAGGGAGAGACCAGTGAAGAGGACGAGGGAGACGGCGGCAATGGTTCTCCCTTTTGCGGTTAGAGAGAGAGGAACGTTTAGTGAGAGAGTCCGTCCGTCTTTTTTTGTTTCTGGCGTCTTTTTTTGTTTCTGGATATAAATTAAAATGGTTCTGGATATTAATTATAAAGCATCTGGATATCAATTAAAAAGGTTTTGGGTTCTGGATATCAATTAAAAAACATCTGGATATTAATTATAAAACTTCTGGTTATCAATTATAAAGCTTCTGGATATCCAGAACTCTTTGAAAGGATATCCAGAACCTATATAAGTGATATCCAGAAATTTAAAATTGGCTTCTGGATATAAGTTTTAAGGCTTCTGGATATCCATATTCAATGTTCTGGATATCCAGAACCTTGTGAAAGTGATATCCAGATCAAAAATTTGGTCTTGGCCATGGATTTGGTCTCAAATCTTTTTTCTGGATATCCGTCTCAAAGCTTCTGGATATCAATCCTAAAGCTTCTGGATATCCAGAAACCCGTTACTCCATAACTTATGGAGAAACGCGTTTCTCCCTAGACCTACTCTGAAACGAATAGATAAGGAAACCAAGTGACTATAAGTAGGAATAGTGTATGCAAAATAAGTAGAAAGATTATTACGAAACATGGAATTATAAGAACATTGACGACGCAAAATATTTCAGGGTCATAACGGAGTGGACTTCGGCTTAGCTCCTGTTAGTGTTGAAGCTACATATAATCGACAATCGACGGGGGTCATTTGACCCTTTTGATTTTGAAGATATGCCATTTTTGCTGTTTTTAAATTCAAAAATACTCCCTCCGTCCCACACGTGGGTGCACATTTTGCCATTTTGGGCGTCCCAAATCTACGTGCACATTTTCTAAAATAGAAAAGAATTTTTACTATTCCCTCCACTCATTCTCTCTCTTAAATTATTTTAATACTCACAACACCATTATAATTTACTATTTCCTCCACTCATCCTCTCTCCTATTTTACTTTTACACTCACAACACTTTCTCCATTATTCACTATCTTAATTTACATGCAAAAGTCAAAGTGTGCACATAGGTCCGGGACGGAGGGAGTATAATATTTTTATTACTAAATTTATAATATTCGTAGTTTTGACCCCTTTAATTTAAGAAAAATTAACACTATATCATAATATTGATCTCCCTCAATTTAAATCCTGGTTTTGTCACTGGCTTCTATGTGGACGTGTTGTTACTAGCTTGCTCCGCAACAACTTGTCCACATCCCCCATTTTGTTGCTCAACAGAGGAGATGTGTCTGAGCTCGATATTAATCACAATTTATCAAGTTAATGTCAAGCACACACAAAATAAAATGGAGACAATCAAATAAGGAAATCTGAAGATTTTTCTTTTTGATGATATTCTCCATCTGTATTTAGTTTGGTCTTTTGTTTTTTTTTGTTCCTTTTCATCTATTCTTCTTCCTGTTTTTATTTTTTTTTATTTTTGTAATGCATTAATCAATATCAAGAGAGGTTTGCGATCATGAATCCCCAAATAGGAGACTTGTTAAATTAAAGAACTTACCAAGTCCTCATTTATGGAGACTATTTGATTGTTTCCATTTTAATTTTAATTTCTCATCTATAGTATAAATCACAACATGTCACCTCAGCCATGTGAACAGTACAATGAATGAACAGTTTCAAATGCCAAATTTCTCATTTTGCCCTCACTAAGTTGTCCCTTTCCCATTTTGCCCTTTAAAAAAAAATTTAATTAAAAAAAAAAAAACACGTGTCCTCGAACACGAGCTTTTACTAGTTTCCTATATAATCAACTCTCCTCCTCCAATAGCACTATATACAAAAAAACATTTCTATTTCGATCTCAAATGATGTAGACGATCTTCAGTTTTCTATTTCGATCTTAAATGATGTAATAGACGATCTCTCGGTTTCGCAAGTCTCATAAGAACCGATTAAGTTGAGATTGATTTGAGTTGAATGGCAATGAATGGTTTAGTTAAGTGGGTGTTAAAGTTGTGTAGTGTTTGCATTAGGGACATGATTGCATATAGGTGGATGTAATTACTAAATTTGGTCTTTTAATTTATTTAATGGGTGTGGGCGTAGTTACTAATTTGGTGGGCGTGTATATGAATTCTCAAATACTCAACAGTCATTAAAGAAATTGATGAAATTTTGATCATGTGACACAGAATACATGTGCACTATTTGGATGGACATTAAACAACATTAGAGATAATTACAAACCATAATCCAAAAAAAATAAAATAATAATAAAATAAAAAAAGCAATTTTGATGAAAAAGAAAACGCTTTTGTACTTTTTCCTTTTCCTCATTTCTTGCAATAAACATTCAAAGATCATTTTTTTTATTATTTTACAATGTACTACGCCAAGAGGCAAGAAGAGGGATCGAACTCTGAACTCTGACACTCATATCAAAAATGAGGCCGTAGTCAAATTCCTACATCTCTTACTCTACATGGTTTTCCCTGCCGTAGGGTCTTTGTGGTACAATTGCTCTAACCCGTCTTTTTTTTTTTTTTTTTTTTTGTCATGCCCTTTTTGAGGCTCTTGAAAGATCAGATCTCGGGACTCCAATTCTCGCTTTCTGAATTTACCATTGGTCACTCATTTGGGGACAATATTCAAAGATCAATTAAAATCACAATTCTCCTTTCATGCATTTCCAAGCACATGACAGTTTTTTCAGCATCCCCTTCACTCTTCCCTGCATAATCAATAACATATTTTATGAAAACTGGTGATCATCTTTTTTCTTCTTCTTTTTTTTTTTTTTTTGAAAAATAATCCTGTGTATAATTTTTTAATAAAGCTATAAAATTCATATTCCCTAGTAATATACAGTTGTAATTATATTTTCCATTATATAGAGCATTATTTATGTGTTATTAAATATATTTAAAAACCAACTTTCCTAATTTACCTAAAAAATAATATGATCACATGATTAGAGACAAAGGAATTAATTTAATTTGAAAACCCTAAAAAATCGAAATATCAAAGTTTAAATGACAGTTACACGTACAAAAGAATTGCTTATCCATCTTCCTTTACTCTTTCTTTTTATCCTCTCGGCGAAACGGCTTCCTTCTAATTCATTCTTTTCGTCTGATACGATGCGTTTATATGTCCACGACCACCTCGATCCTTCAAAAGCTTGGCCGAGAGATGTTCGTAACCTTGTTGGAAGAGGTGGCCATTTCCATTTCTGCATTTCAAAGCATCCATATATAGTTACATTTAAATATAAAATGCTATAGTGTCAAATAGTTATAGATCAAGTCAGTAGTGAAGTCATTTTTTATCATATTTTTTTGAAAATGGGTCAAGATTGAATGAAAAAAAATTCATACTCATGATATGGAAATTTGGAATAAAAGGGGGAAAATATGATATAAAAGTACAAATTTTACTAAAATATTAGAGGTAGTAAAATAACATATTCCAAAAGTCAGGGAGGACGAACGATTCCCTTGTATTCTACATGGCTTCGCCACTGGCTCAAATGGTATCCGATATTACTTTCCATATTATCAGGGATTCAATCCCCACCAAACGCATTTTCAAGTCACTCTTAATAAATTAAGTCATTCAGTAATTAAAAAAAAAAAACTCAATTTTAAAAAGTTAAAAATGCTATAGTGAATGGAAATAAGGATTTACTTTGAATTTTAAGAAAACACAATAATAATGAATGGAAATAAGGATTTACCTTGAATTTGGATCTTGAATTTTTCTTGAAACATTGAAATTCTTTGGTGTTTCTTCCATTTCTCAGTTGTTTAGCATGAGCTAGAAGATGAGCCCGACGATTATATCCTTGTTTTGCCCTTTGAGACTTTTGGGGCAATGACTTGTGCTTAACACTTTTGGTTAGGTCATTTTTGGCATGAGAACAAACTCTTGGTGTTTCAACGTAGACCGTGATTATGACATTAGTCATTTACTCTCTCTCTCTCTCTCTCTCTCTCTCTCTCTCTCTCTCTCTCTCTCTCTTGTGAGCATTCTTTTCTCTTGTGGCCTTTTATACTACTCAAAATACCTAACCCTCTATTGACACTCCTTAAACTGTGCAATCTCTCTCTCTCTCTCTCTCTCTCTCTCTCTCTCTAACATTAACCAAGTCAACCTCAAGTTAAGTATTGAGATTTGATCCACGATTGTGAAATGTGGGTAGTATGGTAAAAAAAAAAAAATCATCACTGAATTTTAGGCCAAGTTACAATGTTCTCAATTTTTATTTTATACAATGTTCTCATTAAACTTTTCATATTTTTACAATGTTTTCATTCCGATTATAATTTCACTAAAAAGTTAACGAAAGTCAGTTAATTGACCTAATATGAAAAACTTTGGTGAGGTCATGTGCAAGATTAATGACGAGTGATTTATCACCCATAATCTAGTACCATACACATCAGTAAATTAATTAAAAATTTAATGAAAGTTAGTCATGTGAGGTCACATGACTGACTTTCATTATGTTTTTAGCGAAATTATGAACGGTGTGAGAACATTGTAAAAACATGAAAAATTCAATGAGTTTTGGAAAAAAAATAAAAGTTTAATGAGAACATTGTGAATTGGACTAAAGTTCAGTGACGAAAAAATGATTTTTGCCGTGAAGTAAACCAAAACCACATATTTCGTTCATCGATGGATTACTCCCTCTATCCCATTTGAAATTGCAAAAACCATCATACACACAGACTAAAAAGAAGTATGTAATATTAAAATGTTATAAGTGTGGATAATGAGATAAGAGAGAGAAAGTGGGGTAGAAAATAGTAAATGGGTAGTTGTTGTGACTTGTGAGTATGTCAAATGGGTCTCATTATTTAAAAGTATTAAAATCTTTTCATTTTGGAATTTTGCAATTTTTAGTTGAACACCAAAAATGACAATTTTTTTGCAATTTCAAATGGGACAGAGGGAGTATGAAGTTAAGCACGGTCCCAACAAATTGCCAAATAATAAGTCTCATTCTGCTCAAGCTAATATTCCTGTGACAAACTCATTATCTCATCAGTCTTCAAGAATAAGCCAATAGTTTGTCAGTAAATAGCCCTCAAAAAGAAATTTGTTGACAAGAGCAATGTACACTACTACATTTCTGACCTAATGTAACGCATGTAACGCATCTAATGTAACGCCAAGAGCTAATGTAACGCATCTAATGCAACGCCAGAGCTAATGTAACGCACCTAATGCAACGCCAGAGCTAATGTAACGGCTAATGCAACGCCAGAGCTAATGTAACGCACCTAATGCAACGCCAGAGCTAATGTAACGCATCTAATGCAACGCCAGAGCTAATGTAACGAGTCTAATGCAACGCCAAAATCCTAATGTAACGCCTAAATTACTAATGCAACGCCAAAATCCTAATGTAACGCCTAAATTACTAATGCAACGCCAAAATCCTATAACCTATACCCTATACCCTACACTATACCCTATAACCTATATCCTATATCCTATACCCTATACCCTATACCATATACCCTATACCTTATACATTATACCCTATATAAACACATACCCTATACCCTATACCCTATGCTCCTATACACTATACCCTATAACCTTGTATCCTATACCTTATACCCTATACCCTATACCCTATACCCTATACCCTATACACTATACCACTATACCACTATACTGTATACCCTATACCATATACCCTATACCCTATATCACATATCTTTTCATACACATACCCTATACCCTATACCCCATACTCTGGCTATACCACTATACCCTATACACTATACACTATATCCTATACCACTATATCCTATACCCTATACCACATGCACTCTATACACTATACTCTATAACCTATAGGGTATACCTATACCCTATAGGGTATACCCTATACCACATAGTGGTATAGGGTATGTCTCTACTATAAACATATATAGGGTATGTGGTATACTATAGGGTATAGGGTATATGGTCTAAGTAAACCTATGGGTATAGTGGTATAGAACCCTCTCAGCATACATGCGTATAGGGTATACCTATGTATAGGGTATACCCTATAAGGCATAGGGCATATGGTATAGGGTATACTATATTTATAGGGTATACCCTATAGGGTATAGGGTATAGGGTATACCATATAGGGTATAGGGTATACGCTATAGGGTATAGGGTATAGGGTATACCTATAAATGCGTATAGGGCATAGGGTATAGGGCATATGGTATAGGGTATGCCATATACGCTATAGGGTATAGGGTATACCCTATGGGGTATAGGGTATACCCTATAGGATATAGGGCATAGGGTATAGGGCATATGGTATAGGGTATAGGAGTATACTATAGGGTATAGGCATACCACATAGGATATGTGGTATAGGGTATACCACATAGGGTATACGAGATAGGATATACCCTATAGGTGTATAGGTATACCCTATAGGGTATAGGGTATAGGGTATAAATTTATAGCGTATATGGTATAAGGTATAGGGCATATGGTATAGGGTATACCCTATAGGGTATAGGGTATACCCTATAGGATATAGGGCATAGGGTATAGGGCATATGGTATAGGGTATAGGGCATACCCTATAGGGTATAGGGCATACCCTATAGGATATAGGGTATAGGGTATACCCTATAGGGTATACGGTATAGGGTATACCCTATAGGGTATAGGGTATACCCTATAGGGTATAGGGTATAGGGTATACCCTATAGCGTATATGGTATAAGGTATAGGGCATATGGTATAGGATATACCCTATAGGGTATAGGGTATACCCTATAGGATATAGGGCATAGGGTATATGGCATATGGTATAGGGTATACCCTATAGGGTATAGGGCATACCCTATAGGATATAGGGTATAGGGTATACCCTATAGGATATAGGGCATAGGGCATATGGTATAGGGTATACCCTATAGGGTATACGGTATAGGGTATACCCTATAGGGTATAGGATATAAGGTATATGGCATAGGTCATATGGTATAGGGTATAAGGTATAGGGCATAGGGCATATGGTATAATTATTATTAATAATAATTATTATTAATAATTATTATTAATAATTATCATTATTATTATTAATAATTGTTAATCATTATTTATAATTATTATTATTAATAATTATTATTAATAATTATTATTATTAATAATTATAATTAATAATTATTTTTATTATTAATAATAATTATTAAGAATTATTAATAATTATATAATAATAATTATTTATAATTATTATTATTATTAATAATAATAATTATTAATAATTATTATTATTAATAATTATTATTAATAATAATTATTATTAATATTTTGATAATATAAAAACATTTAGAAGAATTGTGGACCGTTGGATTGAAAGTGTGAATGGTTGGATTTGGTTTAGTCATGATCCGCGTGGTTATTTGAGATCCAATAAAAAAATGCCATGTGGCATTGTTTTATTGGATCTTATATAATCACCCGGATCATGGCTAAATCAAATCCAACCATTCACACATTCAATCCAACGGTCCACAACTATTCTAACAAAACCAATAAATCCCTCTTTCTCTCCTCATTTCTCTTTCTTTATTTTCATTTTATCAAAACCAAGAAATTGTTTTTCTCTCTCTCTCATTTATCTCATTTTATCAAAACCAAAACCAAGAAACTGTTCTTCACTCTGCCAATCTCTCCGTCTTCTTCTCTCCATCAACGGTGCCCCCTCCTACCCGTCTCCCAACCTTTTTCCAACTTCCCCTTCATCGTCGCCGTCGCCATATTCCATGGATTCCGACGAACAAAAGCATCTACCCACTACCCTTCATCTTCTACGGCGATGGCAACGGTGGATCCGCCGTTCCCCTCCAACGTCTTCTTCTCTCTCTCTCTCCCCAACGCCGTCTTCTTCTCTCTCTCCTCCAACGCCGTCTTCTTCTCTCCCTTTCATCATCTCCGGCGAGGCTCAACCAGATCTACATGGATTCCGACGAACCCAAACTAATTCCATGGATTCCGACGAGCCCAAACATATTTCATGGGTTTCCTTTCGATTTGTTATTGTATTTTGTGTTTTATTTCGATTTGTACAAATTTTTGTTTGATTTGTGGATGATTTGGATGGTTGTGGACGGTGGTGGATGGTGGTGGATGGTTGTGGACGGTGGTGGACGGTGGTGGACGGTGGTGGAGCAAAGTATTACTTTTGAAAAATGTAAGAATTGATTTGAATATAAAAAAAGTTAAGGGACTAATTTGAGAATAAAAAACATTAAGGGACTAATTTGAGAAAAAAAAAGTTAAGGGATTGTTTGAGAATAAATATATATATATTTTTAAAATATATATATATATATATATATATATATATATATATATATATATATATATATATATATATATATATATATATATATATATATATATATATATATATATATATATATATATATATATATATTGAAAAAAAAGAAAATTAAAAAAATTAATAAAATTGTGAAATTATGTAATAAATTTTAGGGACTCATTTAATTTTTGGCGTTACATTAGGTATTCAACCACTTTTTAAATTGGCGTTGCATTAGGTTCTTTTTGGCGTTGCATTAGCTGTTCATATGGTTTTAAAATTGGCGTTGCATTAGGTATTTACCTGATGCAACGCCAAAGCTCTGGCGTTACATTAGCTTGCTATGTCGTTGCATTAGACCTAATGCAACGCAAGAGAATGCAACGGCCATTTGGCGTTACATTAGGCCTAATGTAACGGTTTTTGGGCCCTAATGCAACGAAAATTGGCGTTACATTAGGTCAGAAATGTAGTAGTGGTAGTACCACAATCACAACAACAAACTCTTCAAAACAGCAGCAATAGAAGCATCTCCGGGGCAGTAAATAATATACTCCCTCCGTGACTCCGTCCCAAAATGACCTTTCCAGTCCCGGATCATGACAATCTGGATGACAAACAAAAGGATCATAACAAATCATCTAAAGCAAGTTGAATTTGTTGCCACGCATTTTTAGGACAATCACGTTCAGCTGCATAAGCTAGAGAAAGCGTACCTCTCCATCTGGGACCGAGGGAGTATAATTTAGTGGCTTGCAAGCTCTGGTGCCACAACCGGTACAGCCACTAAGCCTGACCTCTTTGTACAACAGCATTTCCCTTGGTTTATGCAGATCCTAGGCTAAGCATCTCTTTTTTATTCACCTTGCCTTTCATATTATACAATCATTAATGCAACAACTCCTCAAGGTTCTTCAGTCCAGAAAAGTCCGGAGTTTTAGTTAAACAACACGAGTGACTCAGGTTGAGGAATCTCAGTTTATTCAGTATCTGAAACAAAGGCAAGAAAGTTAATTAGAAGTGGACGGGCATTATCAAACTGAAGTTAGACACCACGAAAAACAAGTCATACCTTGGGTCCTTTCCAGATTTGCTTCAGTCTACTGTATTGCAAGTCAATAGCAACTAAATTTTCCATGTACAGATCATCCGGTATGCATGCCAAAGGAAAGTGATGCCAACAAAGCCATTTCAGCTTTCTGGATATAGTTAAATTAGTACCTCTTAGATGACAAAGATTATTAAGATGAAGCAATCTCACATTACGCATGTCTGCAAAGGCCGCTACATCAATTTCTTCATTATTTAACTCAGGCAACTCTAGATAGAGTCCTTCAATCGTCTCTCTTCCCTCGTAGATAGCAAAATGCAGAAAACGGGTTTAAAATGGTGGTAAGAAATAATATGTTATAATTATGAACAAGTAGTGCATTTGAAGGCTCTTACCACGGAATCTTGTAGCACTTCAAGTACTTCTTCATGTCCCCTCAATCTGCTCCGTTTTTCGGGATCTTTTGAAGATTCTTTGTAGACAATTTCTCTAGCCAGTTCTCTCGATAAATTAAGTATGCATTCTAAGCTTATTGAAGTCAACTTGTATAAGGCTTCGTCGAGCTAGTTCCCCTATTCCAATTTCCGGAAAGCATTCTGAGTCTTCAAGCAGCTTCACTATAAAATCTTTGTCCCTTCCGATGAAGAAAAATGCAATATCCAAAAATGATCTTGATCTTTCTTATCAAGTGACTCAAAGCTAATTTTAAGCTTTCCTTGAATATCATCGAGAGGATGTCTTTGCAATCTCCGTAAACCACTATCCCATTCAGCTTCGTTTCTACTAGAGAAAAACGAACCCAAAACTTCAAGAGCTAGTGGAAGGCCTCCAGCATAATCCACTGCTTTCTGTGATAGCTCTGAATAGTTTTCTTCAGGATGATCTGTTTTGAAAGCGTTCCAACTAAAGTGTTTTAGAGACTCATGGTCATTCAACTCCGCCGGTGAGTATATTGAATCTACTTGAATTGACGTTAAGGATGATCTTTTTCCTGTAGTTATGATGATTTTACATCCTACACAATATAAATCACGGTTTATGGCTAGCATTTTCAACTGCTGCACATGATCAACATCATCCAGAACAAGAAAAACCCGTCGATAACAGAGTTTCTTTTTTATTAAATCAATTCAATCCTTGATGATATTTATTCAAACTATGACCATCATTCCAGAGAATTGTTATATAAACCCGTAAAATTGTTATATAAACTCGTAAAATTGTTGAGTAAACCCGTAACAATAAAACCATCCCCCAGAATTTCAAACAAACCCCTCCCTTTCCCTTTATACCCCCAAACACCCACACACTCACACCCACACCCATTAATCCTTTCATTATTCTCCCTCACCCACACCCACACCCACACCCACACACACAGATTTTTAGAGAGAGAGAGAGAAGAGAGAAAATCAGTGAGAGAAAATCAGTGAGAGAAAATCATATTTTTAGAGAGAGAGTGAGAAATTCAGTTCTTGGAGAGAGAGAAGAAGAAGAAGTCAATTTCAATTTCATTCAATATGTCAAACCTTGGAAAACAAGGTAATTATCCTCTCTTTTGTTCGAAAATTACTTCCTAGGGCTTCAATTTTACTTCAACTCAGAATACTGGGTTCAAATCCATTGAAAATTTTGGGTTTTTGAGGTTCGGCCACTACCAACCGAATTTTTGGATCTGGTCCGCCACACCCAGCCGAACCTTGCTTAAAAATTCGGCCACACCCGACCGAACCTTTCTTAAAAATTCGGCCACACCCAGCCGAACCTTGCTTAAAAATTCAGTCACTAATGGCCGAACTTTTTCAAGTTGATGTTAAGTGTTTGATTTTGATATAATATGATATGAAATTGTATTGAGTTTGATTTTTTGATATTTTATTTGCAATTTCGAAAATCTTTAGAAGACATCCAACTGCTTCCCTTAGACGTGATAAATGACAATCTACACAAAACCCTGATGCTGAGCCAGTTGAGGATGCATATGTTGATCCTCGTCAGTCGGTCTACAATGAGGATGCATATGTTGATCCTCGTCATTCGGTCTACAATGAGGTTATGGAGACCTCACCTCAGATGGATGTTCCTGAGGCTCAGAATTATAGTGAGCCGGAAGATGAGGATGACCTCGAGGGAGGTGAGGGTTAAATCTCTTTTCCTAGTGGCCCGAGGTACAAAACTTTACTAACTTCCTACAAAACACATATTGCAAATACATTTGGGAGGGTAAAGATGACCGTACTCTCAAATGTATCAATCATATAGGGAAGTTAGATTTTAATAATATGTCTGAGCCGGTTAAAAATATTATTGGTAATTTCGGACTTATGTGCTTACTGAGTGGAGCGTATGACAATGTGGATAAGACGTTGGTCAACGCATTTGTTGAGCGATGGCACCCGAAAAATAATAGTTTCCATATGAGTTTTGGGAAGATGACCATCACTTTAGAGGATGTGTCTTGTCTTACAGGGCTTTCGGTCGTAGGTGTATCCTTGTTTGAGAGTCCTGGTTATACTAGTCAGCCACCTCTTACTAAAGTATGTGAGGTTTTGGGAGTCACAAAAAAAGTTACTAAAGAGGGAATTCCTGTCAAATGGGCATTAGTGAATTTAGAATGGTGGAGAATGAAGTTCTCCCCTAATTTGTACTCCCCAGACCCCCAAAAAGCTGTCTGTGCTGCTAAGGCATATCTGTTCTATATATTGGGGTGCACAGTTTTCTCGGATAAGACCGGGACGTGTGTCAGTGCGAGCTACCTAGATTTCTTTAGAGATGAGGGGGTAATTGGGGATTATGCTTGGGAAGTCGGAGCGTTAGCTTATCTGTACAGGCAACTAGGAAAAGGATCTAGGTGGAACTGCCATCAGATTTTTGGGTACTTAACTTTGTTGGAGGCCTGGGTTTATGAGAGGATTCCTGCGTTTAGGAACGGTTTCAACAACTCCTATTTACCCAATTTTCCGCTCACATTGAAGTGGCTACCACCGAGGGCTCAACCAACGACAATTGTCTCCGTGCAAGTAAAGAGGCAACATATTGATATAATCAAGGACACGGATGTAAGTATCATTTATGTAGTATTTCTCACATGTATTTTTGTTTTCTTAAATGAAACTATATTAATATTTTTTTATGTTTTTATTTGTAGGTGATTTGGATGCCGTAAGAAGGTATCCGCTCTCAATATCTATTTTCCTAAAGCCGCTCTATATCAAATCGATGCTCGAAGTGATAAGCATGGTCATTCAATTCAAACATGAGTTGTTGGATTTGAGAATGACCCCCATGCTCAGTTTCCTTGCTCTTTACTCGCGCATTATAAACAGTACGTACCAAGGACTTGTTTTCCGAAAATTTCTCTTTTAATCCATATAAGATATCCTTCGGCCGGCTATTTTCATGTGACTTTTCTATCATGTACTCCTCCTCTTGATTCTGTAACCGACCGGCATAAGAGTGACCCTACATAGATTAACAAATCGGATGATTATGAACGCCACAAATCACTTTTAATTGCCATTCACCATCAATCGTGACTTGTTTGGCATTCAAGTGAAACTTACAACCGCATTTCTTGGTTCCGCTCTCTCTACTTTTCTTTTTTTTTTTTTTCCAATACTTCATTTTTAACAGATTCTTGAGAGGACAGAGAGATTGGTTTTTCCTTGTATGTCCCCCGGCGTTCACAAACAAGCGTCATTCGAGGAGCGGAATTACGGCTTCCGTTATCCGACCGACCGATGACGATGATAAACCCATGCTCTTTCCCCTTTTTACGCGCCCATTCAAACATTATTTTATGGTCTCTAAAAACAAGGGCATTGTGAATTATGTGGTGTAGTCTCGCAAAACACTTTCAAAATCAACCGGGTCATAGTTGTTGTCACCTAGTGAATACTGCAACAATTCAATAAAATAATAAGGAAGGGGTACGAAGAGTAACAGAGGTTCGGCCAGTGTTGGCCGAAATTTTTTACAAGGTTCGGCCAGCAGTGTCCGACATATTTTAAATATTCGGCTGGGTGTGACCGAACCATTTTGAAAGGTTCGGTCGGGTGTGGCCGAAATAATTTAAAAATTCGGCCAGTACTGACCGAAAAACAACCCAGATTCGGCAAACCAGAGTCGAACTTTTTTAAAATTTCGGTCAGGTGTGGCCAAACTTTTTCAAGATTTTCGGCCGAGTGTGGCCAAACCTGAACTGAATTTCGGTCACTACTGGCCGAATTTTTGCAACGTAAAGAAAAAACAAGTTTAACATATTTATATGGTTAGAAAGTGAAGAAAACTTACATTAACATTCAATTGTAGAGCCATTGTTGGTATAAGTCTGCTAAATCTCTTAAACACGTAAGATGTAAATTTTATTTTATTTTGTGAGAAAAGATAGGAGGAAACGGATTTTTGTAATTTTTTGTGAGTAGAAGGAAAGGGAGGTAGGATGAAATGGTGAAAATTGATGAGGGGAGGGTGAAAAATTGATGAGGGGTAGTGTGAATGTGGTGCCCAAGATCGCGGCTCTTCTTTCTTTATTTTTGAACCGCTTTCTCGTGTAAGGGGTCACCGCCTCACATCGGTTTGAAGACATCCGGTTTAAATTGAAAAACGGAGTCGCCACACCATTTTGATTTCGTTAAAATTTGAAAAACAGGATTGGGGTCCGGAGGTTAAGTTACCCCTTGGGAAGAACGTTTGGCGTTCACCCAAGGAGCCTTGCCGAAGCAAGTCTTCCAAGATCCGACTTTCATGCTTGCCTTTTTGTGCTTTCGTGTGTGGGATGTGTTTTTGATAAAAGGGGGGGGGAATGTGCCAAGTAGTCTTTCGAACATATGAACCATGAGTTGGTTATCGCTCGGGATTCCTTGGATTTTGATATGTTCGGGACCTTGATCCCGTTCTCATCTTGGACTTATGATCATCATTATGAGACCTTGGGTCACATGTGATCAAGATAGGGACACTTTTTTTATAGTCCAAAGACGAGACTCTTTAGAAAGGAAGGACCTTTGCCCATCAATCCTACATCTTGAGACGATTTGATCTTGATAGGGACATTTATACTCGTCTCAAGTGATGATCGGAGATGTAGGGGCTCAAGCTCATCCTTTTCTAAAGGAATATCCGGCTATGGCATCTTTATGTGGAGGAAATGATGTAAAGATAGGACCTTTACACCATTACGCCCCAAGAGATGCTTCAAGTACCAAAGGGACTAAGGGGAGGGTTATAAAGATTGGATCTTTATACTCATCCTATGCCTTTTTGTGCCTTATGAAGGTCACTAGGCAATCCTTGGAGAGTGATCCAACCATGAGGGACATGGGGAATGCATTTTAAAGTAAAGATGACATTTTTATGCTAACATATGCATTGAACATGATGCAAGCTAAGACTAGGAATGTAAAGGGAGGACCTTTATGGCTTTCCTATGTCCTTTAAGAACCATTTAGGTGGACAATCCTTGGAAGCAAGGTCTATGGGAAGGGGGATGACATTTATGAATAAAGATGACATTTTTAATGAAAAGATGGCATTTTTATATGAAAAAGATGCTATTTTCACATCATCATGTGAGAGATCCACCCTAGAACAAGCCATTTATGGTCTTAGTGTTCATCCTTGGGATGGATCCTCCATGAATCCTATGTGATAGGGGAATGGGGGTATTATGATCTACATAGATAAAGACTTGATTTTTATAGCAATAAATCAAATATAAAGCAAGTAAATGGCAATATAGATAGCAAAGAGAAATATAACAAGAATGACAAGTATATTTTAAAAAGAAGAGGAGGAGAGGTTACCAATGGTGGTGTTCCTCTATCTCCCTTGAAGATTTCCTAAGGAAGGAGCAACTTTGGAGGGGTTTTGGAGAGGAGGGAGGTGATTTTGAGTAGTTTCAGATTTTTGGAAATTCGTGTTTGTGTTTTGGCAGAGTAACAGTGCTCAAAATTGTCTATCAAAATGAATAGAGGAGGCCTCTATTTATAGGCAGTTTGGTGTTGGCTAATGAAGTCGTGCGGCTGTAACTTTTGGCTAATGAAGCCGTGTGGTCTTATCCATTGGTAACTCAGCCTGTTTCTAGAATCATGCAAGGTGGCCTTCTAGAAGCTCTTTTCTAGCGAGGGACTACGTGGAATTTTAATTCCTAGCAAGTCCTTCGCCCCTCGGAAGGTTTGGGAAAGTTCCCAAATTGCCCCTGAACTTTAGGAAAGTCCGGGGAATTGCCGGGAAACTTAATCGAAAGGTATGAGCCATATTTGGGTACTTACAGAAGCCCATCGGCAATGTCACTTGCAGGGCAAGTGGGGTTGTCGACAAAAAAAGGATCCAATCTGGCGAACTGCCGAGACGGATCGGGTGACCAAGATGGTCGAGTGGCTGAACCTTTAGAAAGCTACCTACGTATCCCGGAGGAATCAAGCCATGATCGTAGTTCAGGAAAAGATCCGCTGGGGAAAGGGGTGTCATATGTGACGAATTGGCTGAACCTAAAGTAGGCTACCTACGTATCCCGCAGGAATTAAGCCAGGCCGTAGTTCGAGAAAATATCCGCTGGGGAAAGGGGTGTCATATGTGACGAATTGGCTGAACCTAAAGTAGGCTACCTACGTATCCCGGAGGAATCAAGTCAGGCCGTAGTTCGGGATCCACTAGGGAATGGCGAAGAGAAACTGGTCCCTTGCTAGGAAGACGGAAAGAAAATGACCTAGGAGGTCAAATGGCTGATCCTACTGGGTACATGCCAGATGAAGGACATGACCAATGTGGTCGGATATCTGGACCTTATGAGGGGCTACTTCACCACTGAGGAGTGATGAATGAACAGGGTGACCAATGTGGTCGGATGGCTGGACCTTTATAAAAGGCTACTTCACCGCTGAGGAGCAATGAGGGAATAAGGTGACCAATGTGGTCGGATGGCTGGACCTTTATGAAAGGCTCATGCACTACTGAGGAGTGATGAATGAAAGGGGTGACCACTGCCATCGGATGGCTGGACCTTTATGAAAGGCTACCTACGTATCCCGGAGGAATCAAGCCTTGGTCATAGTTCAAGTCTCACTAGATAGTTAGGAACGATGTCTAGGATCCTTGAGGTTTCGAAGATTAACGGAGGAGTCACCTGATTTGACAATTAATGGAGGTTGTCACCTTACTTGACAATTAATGGAGGTTGTCACCTGACTTGACAATTAATGGAGGTTGTCACCTGACTTGACAATTAATGGAGGTTGTCACCTGATTTGACAATTAATGGAGGTTGTCACCTGATTGACAATTAATGGAGGTTGTCACCTGATTTGACAATTAATGGAGGTTGTCACTTGATTGACAATTAATGGAGGTTGTCACCTGATTTGACAATTAATGGAGGTTGTCACCTGATTGACAATTAATGGAGGTTGTCACCTGAAGAAACTAAAACTTACGTCGCTATCGAGGAGATAGAGGTAGCTAAAGTTGAGGAAACTAAAGCGTACTTCGCTATCTAGGAGATAGAGGTAGCTAAAGTTTGGAAAACTTGAGCGTACTTCACTATCGAGGAGATAGAGGTAGCTTAAGCTGGGAAAACTTGAGTGTACTTCACTATCGAGGAGATAGAGGTAGCTTAAGTTGGAAAAACTTGAGCGTACTTCACTATCTATGATATAGAGGTATCTTAAGTTGGAAAAACTTGAGCGTACTTCACCATCGAGGAGATAGAGGTAGCTTAAGTTGGAAAAACTTGAGCGTACTTCACTATCTATGAGATAGAGGTAACTAAAGCTTGGAGAACTTAAGCGTACTTCACTATCTATGGGATAGAGGTAGCTAGAGCTTGGAGAACTTAAGCGTACTTCCACTACAAGAAAACTGACAGATACTGACAGAAATTAGTGACGGAAATAAATCCGTCATATATATATATATAATTCTTTTTTAATAAAAAAATATCAAATTAGCGACGGAAATATCCGTCGGTAATTTGATATATCAAAAATAAAAAATATTGAAAAAAGAAAATTTAAAAAAATTAATAAAATTGGGAAAATTTGGAATAAATTTTAGCGACAGAATGATCCGTCGATAATCCGTCACTAAAATGGTCCAAAAAAATAAAATGACCATTTAAATAACGACGGAATAATCCGTCGATAATCCGTCACGAAAATGGTCCAAAAAATAAAACGACCGTTTAAATAGCGACGAAATTTTCCGTCACTAATCCGTCGACATAATGCTTTAAATTGGTTGTTTATTTTACCAAATTACCGATGGATTTTAAAACGTTAGCGACGGAAATTTCCGTCGCTAAATCTGATTGAAAACCGTCAGTAATCCGTCGAAAAATTTAGCGACGCACGTTTTAACATCGGATTTTTTACGTCTAAAATCCGTCACTAAATTGATTTAGTGACGGATTTTTGGCATTTAGTGACGGATTTTTTCGTCGGTAACTGCCGTTTTTCTTGTAGTGTTCACTATCTATGGGATAGAGGCAGCTAAAGTTTGAGTTTTGACAATTCAGAGGATGTCACCTAGCGTTATTTCGTTATAACGGAAGTAACGGAGGCGCTTTGGGAGGAAAGTTTATTCTCCTTAGAGATAACGGATATCCTTGGAAAATAGCGTTACTCTGGTTAAGAGATAACGGGAATTGCATGCCAGAATGGAAAGTCCAGGGGCAAAAAGTGTAAATTCAGCTTAGAGCGGATGAAGCCGCCCGGCGAGAGATGGGACAATAGAAGCCGTCCGGCTAGAATCTTAATTTCACCAGATTATTTAAACAGAATTGAAATGGGCATTGGGCGCCATTGCCGCCGAGGAAGAGGGAAAGAGTAGAGAGAGAATTTTTCAAGTTTCTTCAATTCCCTTGCTTCTTTGGCTTGAAATGGATCCGGAGGGGAATATTGCACTTAGGCAAGCGCGGAGGAACCTGTCGGAAGCCGCTAGGAGGAGGAGGAGGGAGCTCGTTCGAATGGAGCGGAAGTAAGACTTCAACACGCCTCTGTCTGAGCTTTATCCCGGTAGGGGGGAGCACAAATCTATGAAATCTCAATCTATTGGGGTAAGCATTCTTGATTTGCTTTATTTTGTCAATTTGGATGGAATTTTGATTGATTTAGAGCTTGACCCATTTTTTTTAGGAATTTTTCAAATTCTCCTATAATTTTGTTGATCATTTTGGGAGTTTGATGATTAACCTATGAGGCTAAGGAGATACATGAACATGCATGCGCAATTTATTTTGAAAAATAATGAGAATGACCCATTTTTTTCAAAAATAAAGTGGGAAAAATAATGTCTAAAATGTGACGGAGTCTTTGCATGCGCTAGAACTAGGTCAATTCCTAATCATGGATGGGAAAACAAGGTTTTGGACGATGAAAAGGATTCATGCATGCCATTTTGAAAAATTAGTGCTTATGTGCAAAGAATTTTGTGAAAATTGGAAATTTGTACTCAGGAGAGCAATGTGCTCGGCATGACGTGTTTCAAATGATGAAATGCACGCTTTCTAGGCAAAGGATGCTAGAAATCTCTTATGAATGATTTTCTTTGAAAATATCTGCACTTTTGAATATATACATGCTTTTGAGATGAAATGAAGGACTGACACATTTTTTGTTGTGCTTTCCTACAGGAGAACAAGTCGAGGGGACCTTCTGAGGTGGCTGTGAAGTTGTGGGATAGGATGCCCAACTTCGAGAAGGATGGGGTGAATCCCAAACAGCTGGTGATGGCTACCGGCCTTGATCTTTTCATTGATGCCATCAGTAGAGGCATTCATGTGACCTCTAAGAGCAAGGGGCTAGTCCAGGACCTCTCGGAGTTCTGGTGGGACACCACTCTCAGCTTTCATCTTAGCTGGGGAGAGATTACGGTGACTCCAGCCGATTTCACTGCTATCACTGGCTTGCAGTTCACTGGGAGGCCTGTGACCTGGAGAGATCACATCACCGCAGAGGAGTTTAGAGCTTTGGTTGGATTTGACCTCTGCCTAAGGGGCTTGGGATGGAGACGAGGTATGTTGAGGTGGTGGTTCAGGAGTGTATGCAGGGGTTTTCCGCCAATGAGGTGACTGCCCACCAGCTCGCGAGAGATTTCTTGTGGTTGATGCTGTCAGTCACCATATTTGCGAATTCTGGGACATTGGTTATGCTTTGCCTGCTTGACTCTTTGGAGAACTTGGATGAGGTTGGGGCGGTCTCTTGGGGTGAGGCCGGATTGGCTGAGCTTTATTTCTCTTTGGACTTGTACAACCGAAACAAGGCTGCTTCTATGGACTGTTTTTCTTTTGCTTTGGAGGTATCCTCACATTCTTTTCTCCCTTGTACTCTTCTGTCTTGAGATTTTTATGAGAGAAATGACCCTTTGTTTTGAACATGCAGGTCTGGTTCTGTGTGGTGATCAGGTTCTTTCCTTGGAACCAACAGAGTGATCCGGAGATCTTCCCGGCCATGATTCGATGGAGGGGAGAGGCTAGATATAAGTTCATCGGGAAGACCCGGATTACTTTTTATTACAAGATGGTGAGACCGGTCATCAACAGGGATGGTCACAATGGGGTGGATTTCTATCCTTGGGGGAGGTACCCGGAGGTTTTGCTAGGGGATGCCTTGGAGGCGACTAGGCAGAGGAGGTGGCTGACGGGGCTGACTTGTGATGTCATTTACTTGGGGGATCGCTTCTCTAGGCAGCATGTCTTTGTCCCTCCTTTGGATGCCATCACTCCTCACGATCCTCCACCGCTTATGCTGCAGCCCAGGAACTGGTCAGAGAATGAGATAGCGAGGTATCAGGCCGATGTGGCGGCTGAGGAGTATTTCGACTTTGCTACCCCGTACGCCACCTTTGTGGAGCAGCAGTTGAGGACGCCGAAGAAGCTAGTGAAGATGGCTGTCACTCAGGGGTACGGGGAAGCTGAGCTGACTGATCCACCTATGCCTCCTGCTCATCTCTCTTACGTGGTGAACGGGGTACCGAGGTGGTTTATGGTACCTGTTCTTGACACGAGGGAGCCCCGGTATACTTTGCCACCTGACAGCACTGTAAGTATACCTAGGTTCCTTCTCTTTTCGGATTTCTTCGCTTTCTGCAATTTTGAACTTTTCTGAGATTTTCTGAGTTTTTCTTCTCTTTTCTCACAGGTTCCTGCTCATACTTATGATGGCTTGGTACGGCAGAACAAAGGTTGAAAGGATGTGTGCTGGTCCCTTCTGAGGAAGTTAGCCTGTGCTTCCAGGGCTGGGGCAAATGTGCAGGAGCCCGTGCGCAAGAGGAGGCACATTGGGAGCATAGCCTCTACCTCGTCAGCCTCAGGATACCATACCTCCTCCACTAGCGCCGTGCCTCAGGGACAGGGGCCCAACACGGACATCTGAGAGCAGCTAGCGGAGTACGAGCATGTGAATGTCAATCTTTCTGACGTGAGTGATTGTGAGGATTTGATGAAGGATCGAGAGTTCTATGAACTAAGCAGTGACGACGAGGAGTCGGAGGCTTAGGGTTCCTTAGGTTGACCTAGGAGAGGAGAGAAACAAACAATGAACACTTTTATGCACATTTTGTTTATTTTTCATTTTATTTGGGCGCCAAGGAGGCAAAAACAATGTATTAATCCTTTATTTGCTTTTCTTATTCATGCTTTATGAATTTGCATATTACTTGAACCTCAGGGTAGATTTTTTGCTTGGAAATGGGGCTGAAACTGGGCCAAAATGATTTATGATGATATATGATTGCATGAATGGTGTTTGGACATGTTTTTATGCAGGTTTCATTGAGAAAGTGGGGTGAGAACTCCACTTGGGCTGCAGGAAGAGCTGCTGCAGATTTTTTTCTGCAGAAAGCAAAAGACGCCGTACGGCTAGGTCTCGGGGAAATGAAGCCGGGCGGGTAGAAACCTTGGCTGAACTGATTTTTTCCAAATAAAATCAAGGAAGGGCCTTTTCATTTCATTTTCACCCTAGACTTGTCCCAACTGATCCCAGAGCACATTTTTGACCAAAAATCATCAACTTTGATCACTTGTCATGGAAAAACCAGTCCGATTGCAAAAGGGGAAAAGAGACCAATTTCTGTCCGATCTTCAATCTTGGATGAGACACAACTTTCAATCTAACATGGGGTTGTTCGATACCACCTTCAAGATCAAATCTTTATGGCATTTGAAGGATCTCCCACCCGATTGGGACCTTTTGAGAGCCGTAGCTAGGTTTTGGGACGTCCGAAGACATGTTTACTGCTTCTCTTACAATGAACTCGTCCCAACCTTCGAAGACTTCCGGGCATTGATTGGGGGTCCAAAAATTGAGGCCGTTTCGATTCCTCTGACCGGAGACGTGCCGGTGGCGGTAAAGTTGGCATCTTTTCTGCAAATCTCTCTGGAAGAGGCCGAAGGGATGATGATTGCCCCTGAGAGGATTGACCTTTCTAATATCCCGGACAGGTTTGGGTCTCCGGATACGGCTACGACCATGGTAGCTATGGAGGCCTTTACCCTTTGCATGTTCTCATCTCTGTTCACTGCCGAGTCCGTAGGGGTCTGTCATGGTGGCCTTTTGGACATGGTTAGAGATTGCCGGGCTGGGAAAGATATTGTCGCACTGGTTTTGGGTGAGACTCTGCATGGAATCGATAGGATGGCTAGGGGAGACCATTTTATGAGGTCTGTCAGCCTAGTGGTGCTGACTTTGTGGTTACAGGAGAGGCTTGGGGCTTTGTCGGGGGCTTCGCATAATCAGTGCCCTTGGGTGATTTCCCGGAGGGGTGCACCTAGGCAACATGACCAGGGTAGCTGGGAGCTGATGATGGCTAGGTTGTCCACCTTGGAAATTCACTGGTGGGTGCCCCATTGGAGGCTGCAGACCTGGAGGACATTTCAGGAGTCCTACATAGTGAGGGTTCCGGGGCTCTCTTGGTCATCTTTCTACATCCCCTGCTTAGTATCCAGGCAATTTGGGATCTTACAGGAGCCTCTGAATGATTGGAAGGACATCAGTACAATAGAGGTAGTGCCTCTTGACATGAGAGATCCAGCCAGCTCTTCATTTTTCTCGAGGGCATGGACATACACTGCTTTTCCACCCAGGGCCATTCTCAAGAGCAGGAAGAGTACCATACTGACCACGGCCTACTTGGACTAGCATGAGAGGGAGATGGAGGCGACTCAGGTTATTTTGGGAGAGAGGCTTTATTGGGGGCTGACTGTGACTCAAGCAGGACTCCGAGGGAGACTGAGGCTAAGGCTAGTTGCCATAACCAGTCGGGTGACCTTTTTAGAGATATGGAAGCCCGGTATGAGAGGCTATCGGAAGTTGCTCCCCTTACTGAGGCTCAGAGGGAGGAAGTATGGACTCGTGCCAGGATTGAGAAGGCACTTATTGACACGGGTTTGGTGGAGGCTCCAGTGAGGATACCGGAAATTTGGATGAGGGAGACCGACATCATTGAGAAGAAGAGGAAGAACACTCGACGGGGTCGAGGTAAAGGGAAGAATAACAAGGAAGACTCAGTGAATGACGACTGATAGATCTATTCCTAGGATTCCCTTATTGCCATTTTGCAAACACAATAGTTTATTAGGTCTTTTAGTGTATTTTAGATCTTTGTAGCAGGTTAGCAGAGTCAAGAGTAGACCGTGCTTGAACTCATCAAGAAGTTTTTAACTTGTAATTAACAAAGATATTATATTAGAAATTTATAAGACACATATTTTATGAAAACTTAGATGTCTTATTTATTGTTTAGACCGAACCATTTCTGGCTGCCTACGTTCCCCTTTTACAAGAAAGACTAAGGGGCTCAGGTCTTCGTAGTTCATTCTGTTGAACTATCAGGATTTTTGTTTTTTTTTATGTGCAACCCTGTCTTTTGCCTAGACCGCCCTTTTTGGGGTTTTCAGCCTAGCTGGGCATTACTCACTACGTATTTTTTTTTCTTTTCTCTTTTTTTTTATGTGCAACCCTGTCTTTTGCCTAGACCGCCCTTTTTGGGGTTTTCAGCCTAGCTGAGCATTACTCTTTTTGCACTACGTATTTTTTCTTTTCTTTTTCCTTTTTTTCTTTTTTTTAGACATAATACCTGCGGAGCTTATCACCGTTGACTGGGTGGACAAATGGATTGCCGTCCAGGTCTGCAAGCTTCATCGCTCCTCCCGATAGTATCTTCTGCACCACATACGGGCCGATCCAAACGGGTTCCCACTTTCCCAGGGGGTTGTCTCTAGTAGGGGGCTTCACTTTCAGCACTAGGTCACCCTCTTTGATGTCCCTGGCCTTGACCTTTTTGTCGAATGCCCTGGCCATTCACCTCTGGTAGGCTTGGGTGTGCTCCATGGCTTTTAGCCTTCTTTCATCGAGCAGGGCCAATTCATCATGCCGGCTGCGCAACCACTCTACTTCATTGACACTGTTTTCCAGGAGGACCCTTAGTGACAGGATTTCCAACTCCACTGGCAACACTGCTTCCATTCCGTAAGTTAGGGCAAAAGGAGTTTCTCCTGTGGCTGTTCTGACAGACGTTTTGTAGCCCCAGAGTGCCAGATGCAGCTTCTCAGGCCAGTCAGGACCACGGGTGGCCATTTTCCGGATAATCCGCTCGAGCGTCTTATTGGCAACTTCTACGTCTCCATTGGTCTGAGGTCTGTACGGGGACGATTTGTAGGAAGTGATTCTGAATTCTGACAGCAACCTATCGTAGTCCCCTTCAAAGTGCAACCCATTATCTGAAATGACCTCATTGGGCACCCCATATCTGCACATAATGTTTTCTTTGACAAACTGGCCACCTTTCTGGAAGTGAGGACCTTGTAGGACTTGGCCTCTACCGACTTTGTGAAGTAGTCGACTGCTACTAACACAAATTCATGCCCATTGCTTCCTACCGGGGCTATCTTCCCTATCACGTCAATACCCCAAGTTGCAAACGGCCAAGGAGTCGTCATGCAGTACAGGTCATGAGGCGGAAGATGATTGAGGTTGGCAAAACGCTGGCATTTATCGCACGCTTGAACATGCTGGACACAGTATGTTTCCATGGAAATCCAGTTGTAGCCCATTCTGAGGATTACTTGCATCAATGCTCTGGCATTCATATGAGGACCGCAGGGACCATTGTGGACTTCGGTCATTAACTCTCTGGCCCTTTCTTGGGTGACACATAGGAGGAGTGGTCCCTGGTATCATTTCTTGTACAGATCCCCCCTAGGATGACATAGTGAGAGGCCAACCATTTCAGGGATTGCAAGCTCTTGGCCTTGATGCCTTCCCTTGGTCTACCTTCTTCATCTTTGAAAGCTGACTCCCCATCTTTGAGGAACTGGTAAATCTGACTGTACCAGGGTTCTTTGACAGGCTCGGGTCCTACGTCTATTTCACAACAGAAAGCCGGGGCTTCCCTTCTACCCACTCTGAATGGTTTTATTTCCTTTCCCTCGGGGATCTCTACCAATGAGGCTAGAGTAGCTAAGGCATCCGCGAATCTGTTCTTATCCCTTGGCAGGTAATGGAGAGTCACTTCTCTAAACTGCTCAATCAACTCTTTCATGTAGACATGATACCTCTGAAGGTTAGGATCCACAGTCTTCTACTTGTTGGAGACCTGGTTGATGATCAGAGCTGAGTCTCCATAGACCTCGAGCTCATTGGCATTCCCTTCTAAGGCAGCTTTTAACCCAGCAATGCAAGCTTCATACTCTGTGGCATTGTTCGTGGCATGGCTATCGGTGTGTGCTCATCTTTCGGATCGACCAGTAGCATTCCTACGCAATTTCCTCTTTTGTTAGCAGCTCCGTCAAAGAAAAGCTACCATCGGTTCTCAGGCTCAACTATGAAGATCCCTTCATATGGGAATTGGGGTTCAGGCCCGCGGTCCTCATTGCTAGGGAAGTTTGCCAGATGGTCTGACAGCGCTTGACCCTTGATTGCCTTTCTCGTCACATAGTTGATGTCATACTCAGCCAAGAAGAACGACCACTTTGCCAGACGCATCGAAAGAGAAGGCTTGTCGAAGATATACTTGATGGGGTCCATTTTCGAGACCAAGTTCACAGAGTGGGCTTGCATGTAATGCTTTAGCTTACCGACTACCCAAACCAGTCCTGCACAAGCCTTTTCGCACGCTGAGTAATTGAGCTCACTTCCTTGCAGTTCCGGCTGACTAAGTAAATGGCATTTTCTATCCGAGAGTCTTTCTTCTCCTGAGCAAGCATAGCCCCAACTGCCGTATCAGTGACAGTGAGATAGAGCAGAAGAGGTTTCTATCTATGTGGGGGGCATAGTACCGGGGGATGTACTAGGTACACCTTGATTTGGTCAAAGGCATCCTGGCATTCCTCAGTCCATTCTGTGTCTGCATTCTTTTTCATGAGCTTGAAGATGAGCTTGCACATAGTAGTCAGATGGTTGACAAAACGGCTGATGTATTGTAATTTACCCATAAAGCTTTTGACCTCTGTCTGGGTTCGAGGTGGCCTCATGTCCATAATGGCCTTGATCTTTCGGGGATCGACTTCAATTCCTCGTTCCGTGACCATATACCCAAGCACTTTTCCCCTTGTCACTCCAAAGTTGCATTTGGCAGGGTTCAGTCTCATGGAATGCTGTCTCAACCTTTCAAAGAACTTTCGCAGGTCGACAAAGTGCTGTCCATCCTCGCCTTTGGAATGGATTATCATGTCATCAACATAGACCTCAATCTCCTTGTGGATCATGTCGTGAAAAAGTGCGGTCGCTGCCCTTTGATACGTAGCCCCGACATTCTTAATCCCAAATGGCATCACAGTATAGCAATACGTTCCCCACGGCGTGGTGAAGGCTGTCTTTTCTTGGTCCTCTTCGGCCATCTTGATCTGGTTGTAGCCAGCAAAGCCATCAATGAAGGATTTGACTTCGTAGTTAGCAGTGGCGTCCACCAGAATGTCTATGTTCGGCAAGGGATAATCGTCTTTGGGGCTGGCCTTGTTCAGATCCCGGAAATCTATACAACAGTGCACCTTCCCATTGGCCTTAGTCACAGTCACGATGTTGGATAACCATGTCGGATATTCGATGACCCTGATGAATCCTACCCACAGTAGCTTCTCAATCTCTTCTTTGACCTGTAGAGACCACTCTGGCTTGATCTTTCTCAGTTTCTGCTTTACTGGCTTGTCATCTGGTGCTAGAGGGATTTTGTGCTCCACAATTGAACTATCTAGCCCCGGTATATCCCTGTATGACCATGCAAACACGTCCATGTATTCTCTGAGCAGGTTAACCAGTCTGTCCCGTTCAACCCCCTGGAAGAAGTTTCCAATCTGTGTCTCTTTAGGTTCCTCAACAGTACCCAAGTTAACACTTGTCAAAACCTCCTCGGCAGCTTGGGCCCGGTTTTCCTCTTTGTCTGTAACCTGCTTAAAGATTTCTTTAATGTATTGTTCGTTTAGTGTGTTTGCATCTTGTTCAAATGATTCATTATTAATTGTTGTTAAGTTATTAATTAATTTATCATTTGTTAAGTTGGCAATAAAGGGATACTCAGAAAGATCTGTCATTTCATTCAAAGCGAAAGGAAAGATGACATTGGCTACATATTCATAATCATCAGGCGTGAGGCCTTCGGATGACTCGGAGGACTGGAATTCAAAGACTCCTGACTCAAGGGTATAGAAGACAGGGTGTTTGACATGACCGGACTGAGAGGGACGGGGGACCAATCCAAGCTTCGTGATCATTTACTGTCGGCTGGCTATCGGCCCTGAGAATGTCTCCCAATTCTTCAAAGGCATCTCTTCCTTAGTCACCAAAGTGCGGGGATCGAAAGGTTCTTCACCACTGTCTCCAATCACGGCAACTATCTCGTCATCTGAGCTAAAGTCGATCAAGTCAGGAATCTGTGCTTCCTCATCAAACAACTTCTGCAAACCTGACTCACTGTCTTCACTACCGGCAGCTTCTATCTGGCTGATCTTTGGAAGAGCTAACTCGATGGCGGAGAAATCCATTACCCCTGATGGGAAAAGTGCTGACTCCTTGAAATGGACTGGGTTTCCTTTGAAGGCATACTTGTTCTGAACGGTAGTGGTAGCCCCAGGAATGTCCGGCAAGTCAAGGAACATTCTTCGAACAGGATTTGCTGGTTTTCCCCGAACTTTCTCAAGATTTTCCAGAAGAATTTTCCTCAAGGAGATTTGACTATCACTTTCATCATACTGGGTCCCACCTCTTGTGAAGTACTGGGCCAGAGACAAGCTGTAAGGATGGAGACGGATCCCTTCATTTCGTTTTTCCTGAACTGTTCCTTTAGCCTTTCTGTCATCCTGAGAATTCGGTTTGTATCCCAAGCCATGGCGGGTGGTCTGTTCCTTTACATCAATGACAGCATTGCAACCCTGAAGTCTTTTACCCAGTCCAAGCCCCGGAAGATAACCCATCTTTCTCATCATTAGCATGGCAGGAGGTATTTTGTCAGAGGTAGTAGTGAGGTCGGTACAACACACTTGTGCTTTAGAGGAGGCTACAGAGAATCCGGTCAAGGCAAACCCTTCATCATCATGTTTGATCTCCAGTATCGGGATACCCCCTGTGCTGGTTCCTTCCACAGTGACACTGTCTCCGTAGATAGTAGTGATAGTCCCATCACTTGACTGGAACTTGATGCACTGGTGCAAAGTAGAGGCTACCCCATTTATCTGGTGAATCCAAGGTCGTCCCAGCAAAGCGGTAACTGAAATGGGAATGTCAATCACTTGGAAGTCTACATCCATGGCCCTTTTCCAGAACCACAATTTGAGAGTAGCAATCCCCAGAACTGACCGAGCAGTAGAATCATAGGCCTTAATGGTTTGACTGGAAGGTTTCAAATCTGTGGGCTTCAAATCCAACAAATCCATCATTTTTGCTGGCAGAACATTCATTGCAGACCCTCCGTCAACTAATACCCTTGGTAATCGGCGTTCCTCCAACTGGACTATGATGTAAAGGGGTTCGTTATAACTGGCCCCATATTTTGGCAGATCCAGGTCAGTGAAAGTAATGATGTTTCCATAGTGGATATTTCCAATCATCTGGACGACCTCATATGGGGTGACATCTATGGGCACCATGGTCTTGGCCAAAATTTCTTCTAGCTTCAGTTTGTGAGGGTATGAGGAGGTTAACAGGGACCACAGGGAGATATTGGCTTGAGTACAGTTCAACTGAGTTAGCACCGGGTCCTCTTTTTTAGAGTCTGGCTTTTCTGCTTCTGGCCTGTAAGGTCTTTTGTCTGTCTTCGGCTCGGAGACGACATTTCTTTTGTCACCCTTAGGCTGCTCCATACTCATCTGTCCAGACCGAGTCATCACATAGACATTGGATTTTTCCGAGTCACCAGTCCTACCGGAGGATTCCTTCAGCTCCTTCAAGGTTAGAGGCGGGATTTTGCTTGCGTATGGCCAACTCTGCTGGTTAATTTGATTAACAGCACTACCAAAGGCATAGGCAGCTTCCCGAATCCGATCCCAGGTCACCGGCTTTCTGGCCTTTTCTGAATTCTGACTTCCCCATTGGCTTAGCAATTGGCTGATTTCAGATTCATCTTCCTCACTCAAAGCCTTGACAGTTTCATTCAGGCTTTTTGAGGGTCAACATGCAACAGGAATTATCGCTCCCAGGGTTTGGAGGTTTGCTAATGGCTTTCTCATCTTGACATAGCAACTTCTTCAACAAAGCAAGGTCATATTCCTCATCACTGTCAAGCATATCCCTTCTCTCTCTCGGGGTCAGCCTTATGACAGCATCTTTGACGTTGGCCAAACACTTCCTGAAGTGGGAGATTCCATCATCGATAAGGATTTCTGCGGGGTTAAACCTCATGGCAGGTTCCTGTTCATTACTCACGAGAGGGTTTTCTGGGCTTTTTGGCTTCTGGGCTAACCACTCTTCCACCGTTCCTTCCGGCATTTCGACTGCGTCTTTCTCAGTCTCACTACAGTAACTCCTGTGGGAATTCTCATCTTGACTCTGATGACCAATGAGGGCAAAAGCAGGTCGGGATACTTGGTGCCATATAAGGGGTATTCTGGACTCTTCCCCTGACTTAGGGATTACCAAGAAGACATCACTGTCATCGTAAGATAGGAAGGGGACCGGGGTCGCTTCAAACTTTAAGACTCTTTCTAGAGCTTCCATACATTCTTTTTCGGACAAAGTCTCAGGGGTTACCCTTAACACTGCAATGGAGTCTACTCTTCCCGATGGGGGTTCAGCCTAAATGACGCTTACGTGTTCCAGATCGGCAGGTGGGGCCCACTTCCCTTTTTCAGCTAAAGCTTCGATCAAGTTTTACCATTCACTAACCAAGTCTTTATAAGGAGTGTTGAATTCTAGGATGTGGAATCCGTAACCAACCTCATTTGAGCTCGCATCCATTTTCTCTTCCGAGCCCTTGCAAAGGTGACAGACACACTTTGAAGTGATACAATCTTCCTTTCCAGACCTGTGATTTTCTACCCTATCTGGTCCTCCGGGTTTCATTTCCATTGGCTCCCTGTTCATTCCTTCTACTGAGCTGTCATCATCACTGTAAATCCATCCATTCCTATTCTCATTTCCAACTGACTCTTCGCTGTCGCTGTCTGGGAGATAGGCAAATTCACAAGCGTTGACAAAGTTGGAAAGGTCAGGTTGATACTGGAGTTTTGGGATAAGAAAATTTGGTTCATGCTGAGAAGGAGGAGTGAATCTCATGGGATAATGCAGAGACTGAGTAACTGGGATGGCCGTGGCACTTGCTCTCTGTTGGTAGGGAACAAGGCTAGGTCTTATCTGAGGAGGCAAGGGTGTTGGAACCCTAATGGCCTGGGATGCTGGAAAGGACTTTAAAGGGGTAGTCCTTGGTAAGGGATCATAGGTGGATGGAGGAGTTGGTTATAGGCTGGGGGAGCTGAGATTGCTGCTTCTGGAGTCTCATCTTCTACCATAACCGGAGAACCGTTGGACTCAACCACTATCTGAATCCCATGATGACAGAGCGCATCAATAAGCATGGCTTGTTGTTCCTCATGGGCCTTACGACTGTTTTCCAAGGCTAAGGCTAGCTCTTCTTCCCTAGTTATCTGGTTACCCAAACCACTACTGTTTTCTGTCAAATATGCCATTCTGACTCTCTGGACTGACAAAAACGAGGACTCTGGCGAGCTATCTGAGAATTCTTCGCTGACAAGCCTCTGACCCGGTATTCTCACCCACTTCTTTCTCGCTGCGGGAAAGGGATATGCAAGGTTTAGACTCTGGGGTAGGTGTTTAGGCTGAAGGCTCAAGCAATATGCAAATTAAGAATCTTTCAGTTTACTTAAAATGGTGTCTTTTATTAATTTCTATTTGGTTGGAAAAGGGGTTGCCCTTCTTTTTCGCAACTACTCTAGATCCTGGATCAGTGGGTTCCGTCACTACGTCTATAAGCCCCTCGTATTCCACCTGTATTTCGACCTCCCAGGGTGGACAGCCCCGGGCGAGGGTCCTATAGGGCACGCGGATCCCACCGACTGAGAGAGAAGAACGCTCCTAATGGGTCTAGTGGGTCATAGGAACTTTTAACGCACGAGCGATGCGAATTATAGTCAAGGCAATGCCGGGAAAGTCTCGTCTTTCAGCCTTAACGGAATTTTGGCAGAGTTTCGCTTGCGCGATTGACGTTTTGACTTTTTGTCATTGTCCAAGAAGATAATAGGCATGGGTCGGGCGATAAAATCCGAATGAAATAGTGTCACATTGAACTTTGTTGCATACGCTATGCGAGTCAAAGTCAAAGTCAATGCCGGGTCAAGATCTTGCCAATTTTTCCTTGTCAGAATTTTGGCAGAGCTCCGCTTGTGCGAAAGATCTTTTGATTTTTGGCACGGACTCAGGCTCGACTCTTACGTATCCCGTGCGGGTCAAAGTCGAAGTCAATGTCGGAGTCAAGATTCTGCCAATTTTTCCTTGGCGGAATTTCGGCAGAGTTTCGCTTGCGCGAAAGATCTTGACTTCCGTCATGGACTAAGGTTTGACCTTTACAGGGGTATGCAACTAGGCTATATGACACGGTCTAGACCAAAAACCAACCAAAAGTCACGGTTTTAAAATGTGTGACACGGACTGTGCATTGGTCGACACTGACTGCCATGGGGAGTTTGGGATGATTCCGTGCGCGCCCGGGAGTATCGTAAGGCTGTCCATGACTGCAACTGAACAACCATCCCGGGTTAAAAGGACGGACGTGCGAAGTGTACAGGATATATAGGGTGCGCTTAGTGTGCGGCCTCCTAAAAATGTTCCTTTTTGAGTTAAAACAGAAATTTTCAGAAATGTGTTTTAAAAGGAATGATTTTCGGGACGGGGGAAATGCAGCAAGTAAGCATGTAAATTTTATGGAGCCCGGTCAGTCTTGGAACTGAATAGCCCCAAGCTGCCTAAGCTGCTAGATTAACCTCAGATTTTGTCCTAGTGGAATTGCCAATGAAGCCGCCCGGCTAGGATCCAAGGAGGATCAAGCCGTACGGCTGCATCAATCAATTTTCCAGGTTCCATTTTTTTTCATTTGCAGGTTGTTCCCCGAACACTTTGGCACCTTTTCAGCTCCAGAAAGCTTCCTGTTCAGTATTCAGAATGTGCACAATCCCAAGAACCAACAATGCATGCAAAAAGTAAGGAAAAGAAGGCAAGCATGAGAATCGGATCCTCGACGGAAGGCTAACCCACTCAAAAAAGCTTTTTTTTTTTCGAAAAGATATCGGTACGTGGCACTGTTAGACCATATTTTATCCCAGACTCGTGTTAGGAGGTGATAACGGGAAGTTTAATGGTTTCCACCTATATACCAAGTATCATTTTTTATTAAAAATGAAAGCTTTTTGGTTATTTCCCCAGCGGAGTCGCCAAACTGTGAATGTGGTGCCCAAGATCGCGGCTCTCCTTTTCTTTATTTTTGAACCGCTTTCTCGTGTAAGGGGTCACTTCCTCACATCGGTTTGAAGACATCCGGTTTAAACTGAAAAACGGAGTCGCCACGCCATTTTGATTTCCTCAAAACTTTGAAAAAAAGGATTTGGGTCCGGAGGTTAAGTTACCCCTTGGGAAGAACGTTTGGCGTTCACCCAAGGAGCCTTGCCGAAGCAAGTCTTCCAAGATCCGACTTTCATGCTTGCCTTTTTGTGCTTTCGTGTGTGGGATATGTTTTTGATAAAAGGGGGGGGGGAATGTGCCAAGTAGTCTTTCGGACGTATAAACCATGAGTTGGTTATCGCTCGAGATTCCTTGGATTTTGATATGTTCGGGACCTTGATCCCGTTCTCATCTAGGACTTTTGATCATCATTATGAGACCTTGGGTCACATGTGATCAAGATAGGGACACCTTTTTTATAGTCCAAAGACGAGACTCTTTAGAAAGGAAGGACCTTTGCCCATCAATCCTACATCTTGAGACGATTTGAGCTTGATAGGGACATTTATGCTCGTCTCAAGTGATGATCGGAGATGTAGGGGCTCAAGCTCATCCTTTTCTAAAGGAATATCCGGCTATGGCATCTTTATGTGGAGGAAATGATGTAAAGATAGGACCTTTACACCATTAAGCCCCAAGAGATGCTTCAATTACCAAAGGGACTAAGGGAAGGGGTATAAAGATTGGATCTTTATACTCATCCTATGCCTTTTTGTGCCTTATGAAAGTCACTAGGCAATCTTTGGAGAGTGATCCAACAATGAGGACATGGGGAATGCATTTTAAAGTAAAGATGACATTTTTATGCTAACATATGCAATGAACATGATGCAAGCTAAGACTAGGAATGTAAAGGGAGGACCTTTATGGCTTTCCTATGTCCTTTAAGAACCATTTAGGTGGACAATACTTGGAAGTAATGTCTATGGGAAGGGGGATGACATTTATGAATAAAGATGACATTTTTAATGAAAAGATGGCATTTTTATATGAAAAAGATGCTATTTTCACATCATCATGTGAGAGATCCACCCTAGAACAAGCCATTTATGGTCTTAGTGTTCATCCTTGGGATGGATCCTCCATGAATCCTATGTGATAGGGGAATGGGGATATTATGATCTACATAGATAAAGACTTGATTTTTATAGCAATAAATCAAATATAAAGCAAGTAAATGGCAATATAGATAGCAAAGAGCAATATAATAAGAATGACAAGTATATTTTAAAGAGAAGAGGAGGAGAGGTTACCAATGGTGGTGTTCCTCTATCTCCCTTGAAGATTTCCTAAGAAAGGAGCAACTTTGGAGGGGTTTTGGAGAGGAGGGAGGTGATTTTGAGTAGTTTCAGATTTTTGGAAATTCGTGTTTGTGTTTTGGCAGAGTAACAGTGCTCAAAATTGTCTATCAAAATGAATAGAGGAGGCCTCTATTTATAGGCAGTTTGGTGTTGGCTAATGAAGCCGTGCGGCTGTAACTTTTGGCTAATGAAGCCGTGCGGTCTTATCCATTGGTGACTCAGCCTGTTTCTAGAATCATGCAAGGTAGCCTTCTAGAAGCTCTTTTTTAGCGAGGGACTACGTGGAATTTTAATTCCTAGCAAGTCCTTCGCCCCTCGGAAGGTTTGGGAAAGTTCCCAAATTGCCCCTGAACTTTAGAAAAGTCCGGGGAATTGCCGAGAAACTTAACCGGAAGGCATGAGCCAGATTTGGGTACTTACAGGTAGGGGTAGATTTCCATTGATGAGAGGTAGGGATAATAATGTCATTTCACTCGATAGCATAATTGAAGTTTCCAACTTACAGGTTTACTCAATAATTTTACTGGTTTATATAACAATTCTCATATCATTTTATTTGAAAGCAATTATAAGTAGGAAAATGAATTCAATTCCAAAGATAGAAACAAGAGGCATTTACCATATAATTCCTCTAACTAAACAATACTACCTCCTAGGACAAATTGTATTTTGCTTAACCATATAATCCCTAGCTTAATAATTACACCCTCTCATCATTTTATTATGTTCACCCTCCTATCATTTTACTAAGTCCACTCACTTTATCAATTTAATTTCTCTCCAACCACCCTCACCTTAGGTCACCCCCTCCCCATCTTCTCCAGTCAACACTTCCGGCAACCATCAACTCCGGCGACTTTTTTTTTTTTTAACTTTTTATTTTTTTTTCGCCGGCGACCAAACAACTGAGAACTTAACTTATCAGTAAGTTCTCAGTTGTCAACTAAACAACTAAGAACACGATCAACTCCGGCAACCACCAACTCCGGCGACCTCTCCGGTGATCAAACAACTGAGAACTTAACTTATCTGTAAGTTCTCAGTTGTCAACTAAACTACTAAGAACACGATCAACTCCGGCGACCAAACAACTGAGAACTTAACTCATCAGTAAGTTCTCAGTTGTCAACTAGACTACTAAGAACACGATTAACTCCATCGACCACCAACTCCGGTGACCTCTCCGGCGACCAAACAATTGAGAACTTAATTTATCAGTAAGTTCTCAGTTGTCAACTAGACTACTAAGAACATGATCAACATCGGTGACTAAACAACTGAGAACTTATCAGTAAGTTCTCTGTTGTCAACTTAACTACTAAGAACACGTACAACTCCAACGATCACCAACTTCGGCGACCTCTCTGGCGACCAAACAACTGAGAACTTAACTTATCAGTTAGTTCTCAGTTGTCAACAAACTACTAAGAGCACGATCAACTCTATCGATCACCAACTCCGGCGACCTCTCCGGCGACCAAACAACTGAGAACTTAACTTATAAGTAAGTTCTCAGTTGTCAACTAAACTACTATGAACACGATTAACTCCGACGACCACCAACTCCAGCGACCAAACAAATGAAAATTAACTTATCAGTAAGTTCTCAGTTGTCAACTAAACAACTAAGAACACGATCAACTCCGGCGATCACCAACTCCGGAGACCTCTCCAAGGACAACCAACTCCGGTGACCAAACAACTGAGAACTTAACTTATCAGTAAGTTCTCAGTTGTCAATCAAACTACTAAGAACACGATCAACTCCAATGATCACCAACTCCGGCAACCAAAGAACCGAGAACTTATCAGTAAGTTCTCAGTTGTCAACTAAACTACTAAGAACACGATCAACTCCGATGATCATCAACTCCGGCGACCTCTCCGGCAACCAAACAACTGAGAAATTAACTTATCATTAAGTTCTTAGTTGTCAACTAAACTAATACTAAGAACACAATTACCTCCGGCGACCACCAACTCCGGCGACCAACAACTGAGAACTTAACTTATCAGTAAGTTCTCAGTTGTCAACTAAACTACTATAAACACGATTAACTCCGGCGACCAAACAACTGAGAACTTAACTTATCAGTAGGTTCTCAGTTGTCAACTAAACTACTAACAAAGCAATCAACTCCGGCGACCAAACAAAGTACTCTTTGTACCACCAAAACATAGTCACTTTGCCAAAAAAAAAAACTTGTTTTATCCATGTACATAAAGCTCCCATAGTTTTCTTCACGAATGTGGACAAAAAAAAAACTGTCATCCAGAGGCATAAAGAGTGTTACATGGTGTTCAACCGGACACCCAACAATTGGGTCCTTAAATCAGATGCAATTTGATGTTTCAAGAACAGATGAATGATTACAAAAACTTCTTCAACCACAGATAAAGACATCCCATTGGTAGATCTGTACAAATTTGACCGGAGATGACGCAGAGGGAGCGACGGCGATGAAAATGTACATATCTGGACTAGATCTGTACAAATATGAAGGAGAAGGCGTTATACATATCGGAGGAGGGGGAGACGAGCGAGAAGATGAAGGAGGTGTAGCCACATAGCCTTTTCCATTGCTTCTCCAGACCTACAAATCACAAAACACAAACCAGTTCACTAAATTATGCTCCAAACACCAATAGAGTAGTTACAGAAAACTAAATTACTAGTGATGCTTAGCAAATCAAATTAAGAAATGATCCTAATGGAAATACTTCCACACGATCTGGTAAGGCAATTAGGCGAGCTGTACAGCCTGTACCGTTAACTCTTTCCTAAATTATCCATTAACCATTGAGCCACTGTGCGTGTATGTGCATTTGAAAATATGCATGATAGTGTGTATAAGAAATTCACTTTGCGGCAAAGAACACGGGACTGAGCCTTGCGATACAAAAGAATTTGGCGGATTCCGACGTAAATAAGATCGGAGTCGGCGGCACAAGGCTGAAGCATACAGCTGAAGAATTCTGGATCTGCCGTGAAGAATTCTGGATCTGCCATGAAATCTGCCGTGAAAGCTTGGTTGAGAGTATAGGATTCGTCGAAGTTGAGGGGGACGATCGCTGGAGTTGAGGAATCGGTGCCGGAAGTTGTGGAGGGGAGGGGTGGTGACGGGAGAGAGGGAGTAGAGAGAGAAAGTGTGTGTGTGTATGTGTGTGAGATAGAAAGTGTGTGTGTGTGTGTTTGTGACAGGGTGTGTGTGTTTGTGACAGGGTGGGTAGGTGGGGAGGCAGCGGCGGATTTACTAGTGGCTAAAGTGGGCCATGGCCCACATTCAGTTTAAAAAAAATTTAATGTTCTGGTCAAAGAAGTCAAGCAAATTAGAAACACACAATAGAAATCGAGGCGATGAAAAGATTTTTCATGCCGGTTAATTGTGAAGAGCAATCACAGTCATTTGTTCAATGTCGGGTAAGTACTTTTCAAGATTGTATTGAATATTGGTTTTATGTATGACTGAGCTATTTGCACTAGCCTATCATTCTGTTAGTTGTTTGCAATGTGAAATATCAATAGTAGTGAAATCCAAAATAGTAGTTTTTTTTTTAAATCCAGAATAGTAGTTTTTTTCCCTTATCTTGCAACAAAAATCAGTCACCGAAAAAAATTTGGCCCACACTAACATAACTTCCTGGATCCGCCACTGTGGGGAGGGGTATAATTATATCATTTAAATTAAGTGAGGGATTATATGGTAGGACAAAATATTTTATAGGATTAGGAAGTAGATTAGGAAATAAGCTGTCTTGTGAGGTAGATTAAGGATTATTGAGGGACTATGGCGTATTTTTCTCTAGAAATTTGTTGTTGATACCGGCAAAACCCGACCAGATGATGTCTGCTGGTTGGTAGTGAGAGGACTCTTAGTACCTGCATACCCAAAAGGGGGCGCTGGTTAAAATTTTTTTCCAGTAGTCATTCTAGGTACTATTGCATGTAACGTAGGACTTGCGGTTCTAGAACCATCAATGCTTGAACTATCTCCCGAGAGAATTTATTAACCATAAAATAAATAGAGATCTAGCAATTCTCAGCTTTTTGAGTCTTTGCAGCAATCTCATTCTCGCTTTTTGAGTCAATTCTTGACTGGAGGGGACACCAAAGGCCTCTGCCCTTCCATCCATGATTTGAGATTCCCCCTACTGACCGCCTTTAATAAGCGCCTGATTACTGCCAGTTGGTGAGGTAATAGCTTACCGGTATCCGCTTTTGACTGATAGAAAGCATCTCTCTTTTGTCCCTCCTGACCGAACCCGCAAAATACCCGACCACATTTTGTAAATTCCAACTAGACAAATTGGCAGCCTGAGTTAGGGCTTCCCTCCATCTCCCAACCCTCTCCATTGATGATTTTCTTTTGCACCGATCATCGTGCTTTTTGAACGCCTCAGCATAAAACCTCCCCTGATACTATTCCACCCACTCATTCTCTCTCCTATTTCACTTTTATACTCACAACACTTCAAATTTACTATTTCCTCCACTCATTATCTCTCCTATTTTACTTTTACACTCACAACACTTTCTCCACTAACCTTTTTTCTTAATTTGCGTGTCCCTTCAAAATGGTGAAGCAATAAATGGGACGGAGGGAGTATATAAATTGAAAAATTTTATTTTTATTATTTAAATTAATCTATTTTTTATATTGAGATAATACTATTTGTGAAAACCCCAAATAAAAAAAGTTAGAAGGATATATTAAAATTATGCAAAATAAATTTATCATAAATTAACAACATACTAATATTTATAAAATTATAAATTAATATTATATAATAGTAAAAAGTCATACAATTTTAATACAAACAAAGTAATAAATCTATTTTAATAATATTTTGGATTATAAATACTTTTATTTGAAATTTTATCATTTAAAACAGAAGAGAGGATTCAATATGTAAGAACAAACTTTGTGTATTATTTATGAAATTGGAAAAGTAGTGGAATAAAGAGGTGACAGGGAAAGATGTTAATAATATTATTTTTGAAGTCAAAATTGATGATATGGATTTCGAGACAAAAAAAACTCGTTATTGTGTAATAATAGTTTATTATTAGGTTTTAAATTTCAACGTTTCACCTTTTTTTTCTTCCTCCATTATATTTTGCTATTTTTATAAGTTACATAAATTTATTTATTTTTAATTTCAATTAAAATATAATGTTGTTTCAATCTCAATTTTATGATATACTCCCTCCGTCCCACGTTAGTTGAGACTAACTTTTTGGGCACACCAATTAAGGAAAAGTAAGTGAGAGAAAAAGTGAAAGAAAATGTTGTGAGTATGAAGAATTAAATAGGAGAGAGAATGAGTGGGAGGAATAGTTAGGAGAGAGAATGTTGTGAGTGTAAAAGTGAAATAGGAGAGAGAATGAGTGGGGTAAATAGTGAAGATTCCTTTGCCATTTTGGGCAGTCTCAACTAACGTGGGACGGCCCAAAAGGGAAAGAAGTCTCAACTAACGTGGGACGGAGGGAGTAATCTCGTAGGCCAAAATCTAGGGAGAAACGTGTTTCTCCATAATTTGTGGAGAAACGGGTTTTTTCCATCGTTCCCGTCATTTTGAAAGTTTCTGGATATCCAGAACCTTTTGAAAGGATATTCAAAAAATTTTGTATTAGATATCCAGAACCTTTTGAAAGGCTTCTGGATATCAATATTAAATGTTCTGGATATCCAGAACTCTTTGAAAATGATATCCAGAATCTTTTTAAGTTGATATCCAGAAAATGTGTATTACTCATGACCTTGCCTTAGCCCTTGGCCTTGGCCTTGGCCCATGGCCTTGGCCTTTGGCCTTGACCAAGTATATATATCCAGAAATCACTAAAAAGTATATCCAGAAATTAAGAGAAAGGATATCCAAAAATTTTGTATTGACCATGACCTTGGCCAAATCTATATCCAGAAAACAGTGAAAAGTATATCCAGAAAAAAAGTGAAGGCCATGACCAGAAAGTTGGTCCCATTCTAACATAACTTCTGGATATCATGATCAAAGGGTTCTGGATATCCAGAACCTTTGAGACTGATATCCAGATGTTTTTTTTTAATGAATGCAAAAAAAAAAATTATAATTTTTTTTTTGGAAAAACACGTTTCTCCATAACTTATGGAGAAACGCGTCAGAAGAGAGGATTCAATATGTAAGAACAAACTTTGTGTATTATTTATGAAATTGGAAAAGTAGTGGAATAAAGAGGTGACAGGGAAAGATGTTAATAATATTATTTTTGAAGTCAAAATTGATGGTATGGATTTCGAGAGAAAAAAAAAACTCGTTATTGTGTAATAATAGTTTATTATTAGGTCTTAAATTTCAACGTTTCACCTTTTTTTTCTTCATCCATTATATTTTGCTATTTTTATAATTTTATAAGTTACATAAATTTATTTATTTTTATTTTTAATTTCAATTAAAATATAGTGTTGTTTCAATCTCAATTTTATGATATAATCTCGTAGATAGAGACTAGTTATTGTGTCATTCCCAATTGGAAACCTTTAAAACTGGTATCTTATTCTATCCACAACTGATTCAGATTCCAAAGAATAAATACAACAGATGGAGGCACTACTACCAAGTTTGTCATATTAAAGATGACGAGTTTTTCAAGACATCCAATAGAGTAATCAACTTCGACCAAGTTTGTACAATCATCAAGCAACAACTCCTCAAGGTTCTTCATTTTTGTTCAAATGGGAATACTTTCATTGACAACAATTTTTATGAGCTTTGCCTCGTCCCTGTCCAATTCAAGAATTTGAGAACCTTAGAAATAAGTAATAACAGTCAATATCACGTGGAAGCTCGAAAGTTTCTTAGAAGGATGAGAGAGACAGAGAGATAATGGCATCATTTTTGTTCAAATGGGAATACTTTCATATTTGTAGCGGACTTATTTCCATGAATTTTACAACATCATGTAATGTGATGGAATGTTAATTGCCGTGTACCAAACTATCATTTATTGCTTATTTGGCTTTCAAGAATGAGTATTCCACAAACGCCATTTTATTATGAATATCATTCCACCACAGTTCAATAACAGAGAATGAAATTTTTACAATGAAAATTGTGTAAGGCTACAAGAACTGATGGATTACAAATTACCCTTCAAGATGACGAGTTTGTCAAGACATCCAATAGAGTAATCCACTTCCACCAAGTTTGTACAATCATCAAGCAACAACTCCTCAAGGTTCTTCAGTCCGGAGAAATCGGAGTTATAGTTAACACCCTAAAAAAATACAACATATGGAGGCACTACTACTATCCCCGTCCCAAAATGAATATGCATTCTTATTCTTGATAAACAATCATTTTGGAATGGAATATGCATTCTTATTCTTATGCAAGAAAACAAAATAAAAATATCAAATGTACTCTACCTGCACCAAGTTAGTAAAGGATTGCCATTTCACAAAATGGTAATCTTCTTTCTTCTTTTATTCATCTTCTTGGATGTTTTTTTTTATTTTCAATATATTTAGCTAATTGCTAACTGATAATTGTGTTTACGTATTATTTTCAGTGTATTGATCAATGGCTTTTAAGGGAGCAGGTATGTCCCCTATGCAGAAGATGCATTTGAACTCCAAAAAGGAAAGCAACAAGTCATTGAAGAATGATGGAGTTCAAAAGTGGGCTAGAAAAATAGGACTTAGAACTACTTTTGTGGATCATTCGTGCTCCAATAGTCATTTGAAATGTATTTGAAATGCATTTGAAATGAATTAGTCATTTGAGATGTATTTGAAATGCATTTGAAATGTATTTGAAATTTATTTGAAATGCATTTGAAATGTATTTGAAATCCATTTGAATGGTAGTAGTCATTTGAAAAGCAAAGGAGTGACCTTAAGTATGTACTACTCCTTAAACGATGGTTATGTTCTCTTAGATTTTTATTAGAAAATGTTATGAAGTCATGCTTAGATATATTAATAATGTTTTCTGGAAACTTAACAAAAAATGAAAAAATAAATTTTGGAATGGAATCATCAAGCAACAACTCCTCAAGGTTCTTCAGTCCGGAGAAATCGGAGTTATAGTTAACACCCTAAAAAAAATACAACAGATGGAGGCACTACTACTATCCCCGTCCCAAAATGAATATGCATTCTTATTCTTGATAAACAATCATTTTGGAATGGAATATGCATTCTTATTCTTATGCAAGAAAACAAAATAAAAATATCAAATGTACTCTACCTGCACCAAGTTAGTAAAGGATTGCCATTTCACAAAATGGTAATCTTCTTTCTTCTTTTATTCATCTTCTTGGATGTTTTTTTTTAATTTTCAATATATTTAGCTAATTGCTAACTGATAATCGTGTTTATGTATTATTTTCAGTGTATTGATCAATGGATTTTAAGGGAGCAAGTATGTCCCCTATGCAGAAGATGCATTTGAACTCCAAAAAGGCAAGCAACAAGTCATTGAAGAATGATGGAGTTCAAAAGTGGGCTAGAAAAATAGGACTTAGAACTACTTTTGTGGATCATTCGTGCTCCAGTAGTCATTTGAAATGTATTTGAAATGCATTTGAAATGAATTAGTCATTTGAGATGTATTTGAAATGCATTTGAAATGTATTTGAAATGCATTTGAAATGTAGTAGTCATTTAAAATGTATTTGAAATGCATTTAAAAGGTAGTAGTCATTTGAAAAGCAAAAGAGTGACCTTAAGTATGTACTACTCCTTAAACGATGGTTATGTTCTCTTAGATTTTTATTAGAAAATGTTATAATGTCATGCTTAGATATATTAATAATGTTTTCTGGAAACTTAACAAAAAATGAAAAAATAAATTTTGGAATGGAATCATCAAGCAACAACTCTTTAAGGTTCTTCAGTCCGGAGAAATCGGAGTTATAGTTAACACCCTAAAAAAAAAAATACAACAGATGGAGGCACTACTACTATCCCCGTCCCAAAATGAATATGCATTCTTATTCTTGATAAACAATCATTTTGGAATGGAATATGCATTCTTATTCTTATGCAAGAAAACAAAATAAAAATATCAAATGTACTCTACCTGCACCAAGTTAGTCATGAAATCTACAGGGTTTCATAGATCAATCTTATCCCACAATTCTTCACGGTGTGTCTTCCACGGCTAGTGCAGCCCATGAAGAACAACTCCTCAAGGTTTTTCAGTCCAGAAAAGTCCGGAGTTTTAGTTAAACAACACTAGTGACTCAGGTTGAGGAATCTCAGTTTATCCAAGTATCTGAAACAAAGGCAAGAAAGTTAATTGCAAGTGGAAGGGCATTATCAAGCTGAAGTTAGACACCACGAAAAACAAGTCATACCTTGGGTCCTTTCCAGATTTGCTTCAGTCTACTGTATTGCAAGTCAATAGCAACTAAATTTTCCACGTATAGATCAGCCGGTATCCATGCCAAAGGAAACCCATGCCAACAAAGCCATTTCAGCTTTCTGGATATAGTTAAATTAGTACCTCTTAGATGACAAAGATTCTTTGTAGACAATTTCTCTAGCCATTTGTCTCAGTAATGTATGCATTCTAAGCTCATTGCACTCAACTCGTATAAGGCTTAGTCGAGCTAGTTCCCCTATTCCAATTTCCAGAAAGCAATCTGAGTCTTCAAGCAGCTTCACTATAAAATCTTTGTCACTTCCGATGAAGAAAAATGCAATATCCAAAAATAGATCTTGATCTTTCTCATCAAGTGACTCAAAGCTAATTTTAAGCTTTTCTTGAATTTTATCGAGAGGATGTCTTTGCAATCTCCGTAAACCACTATCCCATTCAGCTTCGTTTCTACCAGAGAAAAACGAACCCAAAACTTCAAGAGCTAGTGGAAGGCCTCCAGCATAATCCACTGCTTTCTATGATAGCTCTGAATAGTTTTCTTCAGGATGATTTGTTTTGAAAGCGTTCCAACTAAAGAGTTTTAGAGACTCATCGTCATTCAACTCCGCTGGTGAGTATATTGAATCTACTTGAATTGACGTTAAGGATGACTTAGTTGTTGTAGTTATGATGATTTTACTTCCTGCACAAAACAATCACGATTTATGGCTAGCATTTTCAGCTGCTGCACATCATCAACATCATCCAGAACAAGAAGAAGCTGACAATGACAAAGTACCTTTTTTATTAGATCAATTCCTTGATGATAGTTGTCCAACTGTGAGTATCATTGCGTAGGATGTTAGATAGAAGTTGTTTCTGCAGGGTAACCTTCCCAGATGAGGTTTTTGTTGTTTCACTCACATCCGTAAGAAAGCTGCTGCCTTCAAACATGTTACGGATTGAGTTGAATACAGCTTTAGCAATCGTTGTCTTGCCTATTCCACTAACACCCCAAATCGCAACTATGGTGACATCATTTGATTCCAATTTTAACATCTCTTTGAGTTCTTGGACACGGGAGTCCGTTCCAACCAGGTGATCAGCAACATCACAATATGGCAGATCTAAACTATTTATAACTTCATTGACAACTAGTTTTATGAGCTTTGACTCATCCCTGTCCAATTCAAGAATTTGAAAGCCTTAGGAATAAGTAATAAAATAGTGACCTTAAGTATGTAATACTCCTTAAACGATGGTTATGTTCTCTTAGATTTTTATTAGAAAATGTTATGAAGTCATGCTTAGATAAATTAATAATGTTTTCTGGAAACTTAACAAAAAATGAAAAAATAAATTTTGGAATGGAATCATCAAGCAACAACTCCTCAAGGTTCTTCATTCCGGAGAAATCGGAGTTATAGTTAACACCCTAAAAAAAATACAACAGATGGAGGCACTACTACTATCCCTGTCCCAAAATGAATATGCATTCTTATTCTTTATAAACAATCATTTTGGAATGGAATATGCATTCTTATTCTTATGCAAGAAAACAAAATAAAAATATCAAATGTACTCTACCTGCACCAAGTTAGTAAAGGATTGCCATTTCACAAAATGGTAATCTTCTTTCTTCTTTTATTCATATTCTTGGATGTTTTTTTTTAATTTTCAATATATTTTGCTAATTTCTAACTGATAATCGTGTTTATGTATTATTTTCAGTGTATTGATCAATGGCTTTTAAGGGAGCAGGTATGTCCCCTATGCAGAAGATGCATTTGAACTCCAAAAAGGCAAGCAACAAGTCATTGAAGAATGATGGAGTTCAAGAGTGGGCTAGAAAAATAGGACTTAGAACTACTTTTTTGGATCATTCGTGCTCCAGTAGTCATTTGAAATGTATTTGAAATGCATTTGAAATGAAGTAGTCATTTGAGATGTATTTGAAATGCATTTGAAATGTATTTGAAATGCATTTGAAATGTAGTAGTCATTTGAAATGTATTTGAATTGCATTTGAAAGGTAGTAGTCATTTGAAAAGCAAAAGAGTGACCTTAAGTATGTACTACTCCTTAAACGATGGTTATGTTCTCTTAGATTTTTATTAGAAAATGTTATGAAGTCATGCTTAGATATATTAATAATGTTTTCTGGAAACTTAACAAAAAATGAAAAAATAAATTTTGGAATGGAATCATCAAGCAACAACTCCTTAAGGTTCTTCAGTCCGGAGAAATCGGAGTTATAGTTAACACCCTAAAAAAATACAACAGATGGAGGCACTACTACTATCCCCGTCCCAAAATGAATATGCATTCTTATTCTTGATAAACAATCATTTTGGAATGGAATATGCATTCTTATTCTTATGCAAGAAAACAAAATAAAAATATCAAATGTACTCTACCTGCACCAAGTTAGTCATGAAATCTACAGGGTTTCATAGATCAATCTTATCCCACAATTCTTCACGGTGTGTCTTCCATGGCTAGTGCAGCCCATGAAGAACAACTCCTCAAGGTTTTTCAGTCCAGAAAAGTCCGGAGTTTTAGTTAAACAACACGAGTGACTCAGGTTGAGGAATCTCAGTTTATCCAAGTATCTGAAACAAAGGCAAGAAAGTTAATTGCAAGTGGACAGGCATTATCAAGCTGAAGTTAGACACCACGAAAAACAAGTCATACCTTGGGTCCTTTCCAGATTTGCTTCAGTCTACTGTATTGCAAGTCAATAGCAACTAAATTTTCCATGTATAGATCATCTGGTATCCATGCCAAAGGAAACCCATGCCAACAAAGCCATTCCAGCTTTCTGGATATAATTAAATTAGTACCTCTTAGATGACAAAGATTCTTTGTAGACAATTTCTCTAGCCATTTGTCTCAGTAATGTATGCATTCTAAGCTCATTGCTCTCAACTCGTATAAGGCTTCGTCGAGCTAGTTCCCCTATTCCAATTTCCAGAAAGCAATCTGAGTCTTCAAGCAGCTTCACTATAAAATCTTTGTCACTTCCGATGAAGAAAAATGCAATATCCAAAAATAGATCTTGATCTTTCTCATCAAGTGACTCAAAGCTAATTTTAAGCTTTTCTTGAATTTTATCGAGAGGATGTCTTTGCAATCTCCGTAAACCACTATCCCATTCAGCTTCGTTTCTACCAGAGAAAAACGAACCCAAAACTTCAAGAGCTAGTGGAAGGCCTCCAGCATAATCCACTGCTTTCTATGATAGCTCTGAATAGTTTTCTTCAGGATGATCTATTTTGAAAGCGTTCCAACTAAAGAGTTTTAGAGACTCATCGTCATTCAACTCCGCTGGTGAGTATATTGAATCTACTTGAATTGACGTTAATGATGACTTAGCTGTTGTAGTTATGATGATTTTACTTCCTGCACAAAACAATCACGATTTATGGCTAGCATTTTCAGCTGCTGCACATCATCCAGAACAAGAAGAAGCCGACAATGACAAAGTTTCTTTTTTATTAGATCAATTCCTTGATGATAGTTGTCCAAACTGTGAGTATCATTGCGTAGGATGTTAGATAGAAGTTGTTTCTGCAGGGTAACCTTCCCAGAGGAGGTTTTGGTTGTTTCACTCACATCCGCAAGAAAGCTGCTGCCTTCAAACATGTTACGGATTGAGTTGAAAACAGCTTTAGCAATCGTTGTCTTGCCTATTCCACTAACACCCCAAATCGCAACTATGGTGACATCATTTGATTCCAATTTTAACATCTCTTTGAGTTCTTGCACACGGGAGTCCATTCCAACCAGGTGATCAGCAACATCGCAATATGGCAGATCTAAACTATTTATAAATTCATTGACAACCAGTTTTATGAGCTTTGACTCATCCCTGTCCAATTCAAGAATTTGAAAGCCTTAGGAATAAGTAATGAAAGAGTGACCTTAAGTATGTACTACTCCTTAAACGATGGTTATGTTCTCTTAGATTTTTATTAGAAAATGTTATGAAATCATGCTTGGATAAATTAATAATGTTTTCTGGAAACTTAGCAAAGAATGAAAAAATAAATTTTGGAATGGAATCAACAAGCAACAACTCCTCAAGGTTCTTCGGTCCGGAGAAATCGGAGTTATAGATAACACCCTAAAAAAATACAACAGATGGAGGCACTACTACTATCCCCGTCCCAAAATGAATATGCATTCTTATTCTTTATAAACAATCATTTTGGAATGGAATATGCATTCTTATTCTTATGCAAGAAAACAAAATAAAAATATCAAATGTACTCTACCTGCACCAAGTTAGTAAAGGATTGCCATTTCACAAAATGGTAATCTTCTTTCTTCTTCTATTCATATTCTTGGATTTTTTTTTTAATTTTCAATATATTTAGCTAATTGCTAACTGATAATCGTGTTTATGTATTATTTTCAGTGTATTGATCAATGGCTTTTAAGGGAACAGGTATGTCCCCTATGAAGATGATGCATTTGAACTCCAAAACGGCAAGCAACAAGTCAATGAAGAATGATGGAATTCAAAAGTGGGCTAGAAAAATAGGACTTAGAACTACTTTTGTGGATCATTCGTGCTCCAGTAGTCATTTGAAATGTATTTGAAATGCATTTGAAATGAAGTAGTCATTTGAGATGTATTTGAAATGCATTTGAAATGTATTTGAAATGCATTTGAAATGTAGTAGTCATTTGAAATGTATTTGAAATGCATTTGAAAGGTATTAGTCATTTGAAAAGCAAAAGAGTGACCTTAAGTATGTTCTACTCCTTAAACGATGGTTATGTTCTCTTAGATTTTTATTAGAAAATGTTATGAAGTCATGCTTAGATATATTAATAATGTTTTCTGGAAACTTAACAAAAAATGAAAAAATAAATTTTGGAATGGAATCATCAAGCAACAACTCCTCAAGGTTCTTCAGTCCGGAGAAATCGGAGTTATAGTTAACACCCTAAAAAAAAATACAACAGATGGAGGCACTACTACTATCCCCATCCCAAAATGAATATGCATTCTTATTCTTGATAAACAATCATTTTGGAATGGAATATGCATTCTTATTCTTATGCAAGAAAACAAAATAAAAATATCAAATGTACTCTACCTGCACCAAGTTAGTAAAGGATTGCTATTTCACAAAATGGTAATCTTCTTTCTTCTTTTATTCATCTTCTTGGATGTTTTTTTTTAATTTTCAATATATTTAGCTAATTGCTAACCGATAATCGTGTTTATGTATTATTTTCAGTGTATTGATCAATGGCTTTTAAGGGAGCAGGTATGTCCCCTATGCAGAAGATGCATTTGAACTCCAAAAAGGCAAGCAACAAGTCATTGAAGAATGATGGAGTTCAAAAGTGGGCTAGAAAAATAGGACTTAGAAATACTTTTGTGGATCATTCGTGCTCCAGTAGTCATTTGAAATGTATTTGAAATGCATTTGAAATGAAGTAGTCATTTGAGATGTATTTGAAATGCATTTGAAATGTATTTGAAATGCATTTGAAATGTAGTAGTCATTTGAAATGTATTTGAAATGCATTTGAAAGGTATTAGTCATTTGAAAAGCAAAAGAGTGACCTTAAGTATGTTCTACTCCTTAAACGATGGTTATGTTCTCTTAGATTTTTATTAGAAAATGTTATGAAGTCATGCTTAGATATATTAATAATGTTTTCTGGAAACTTAACAAAAAATGAAAAAATAAATTTTGGAATGGAATCATCAAGCAACAACTCCTCAAGGTTCTCCAGTCTGGAGAAATCGGAGTTATAGTTAACACCCTAAAAAAAATACAACAGATGAAGGCACTATTACTATCCCCGTCCCAAAATGAATATGCATTCTTATTCTTGATAAACAATCATTTTGGAATGGAATAAGCATTCTTATTCTTATGCAAGAAAACAAAATAAAAATATCAAATGTACTCTACCTGCACCAAGTTAGTAAAGGATTGCCATTTCACAAAATGGTAATCTTCTTTCTTCTTTTATTCATCTTCTTGGATGTTTTTTTTTTAATTTTCAATATATTTAGCTAATTGCTAACTGATAATCATGTTTATGTATTATTTTCAGTGTATTGATCAATGGCTTTTAAGGGAGCAGATATGTCCCCTATGCAGAAGATGCATTTGAACTCCAAAAAGGCAAGCAACAAGTCATTGAAGAATGATGGAGTTCAAAAGTGGGCTAGAAAAATAGGATTTAGAACTACTTTTGTGGATCATTCGTGCTCCAGTAGTCATTTGAAATGTATTTGAAATGCATTTGAAATGAAATAGTCATTTGAGATGTATTTGAAATGCATTTGAAATGTATTTTAAATGCATTTGAAATGTAGTAGTCATTTGAAATGTATTTGAAATCATTTGAAAGGTAGTAGTCATTTGAAAAGCAAAAGAGTGACCTTAAGTATGTACTACTCCTTAAACGATGGTTATGTTCTCTTAGATTTTTATTAGAAAATGTTATGAAGTCATGCTTAGATATATTAATAATGTTTTCTGGAAACTTAACAAAAAATGAAAAAATAAATTTTGGAATGGAATCATCAAGCAACAACTCCTCAAGGTTCTTCAGTCCGGAGAAATCGGAGTTATAGTTAACACCCTAAAAAAATACAACAGATGGAGGCACTACTACTATCCCCGTCCCAAAATGAATATGCATTCTTATTCTTGATAAACAATCATTTTGGAATGGAATATGCATTCTTATTCTTATGCAAGGAAACAAAATAAAAATATCAAATGTACTCTACCTGCACCAAGTTAGTCATGTTTCATAGATCAATCTTATCCCACAATTCTTCACGGTGTGTCTTCCACGGCTAGTGCAGCCCATGAAGAAAAACTCCATCTCATCACCCCCTTCTATGTTAAATTCTTTCTTGGAAATGGCCAACATAACCTCTTCCTCCATATCAAGGATTGTTTTTCCCTCATCCGGACGTGGATAATGAGTTTTAGTACCCTTGGTTTTATTGACTACTTTGTAACTAAAATTAAAGTAAATACAAAAGGGCAACGATGGCAAATCTTACCCTCCTGCTACATGTACAATCCAACCTCTGATTTTCTGAATGGTATCTGGCACCACAAATGACAACCTTGATCCACTTTTCCATAAAAATCCAAGTCAAGAGGAATCTCGTCGCCAACATGGAAAAAGAGACCAGTTTTGATCTCATTCCGGAAGGAACGGATGATATCTCTCTCTATTTTTTTATAATTCAATTTGGGGCAACCATCACAAATCATCTCTCTTATTCTACCCAACTGTATTCCAACTGATTCAGATTCCAAAGATAAGCAGTCGTTAACGTTAAGGAGCAGAAGGTTCTTTGAAAGAGCCGGAAGGTGTTTAAGTTTATCACAACGCCGCAGATAAAGATGAGTGAGATAAGGAAGGTTGCTGAAGGTGGATGGGATGCTAATAAATTTGTTTCCTGAAAGATTCAACATTTCTAATGACATTAGATTCCCGATTTCACTTGGTACATTCGACAAGTTGCACCATGATAAATCTAAATATACTAATTGTCGTAAGCCACTTAATCCCTGTATTGTGATTGCTGACAAAGGCACACATTCTTGATAATGTGGTAACAGTCTACAGAACATAGAAATTAGTCCTCTGGATTCCCCTAGCTCAAGTAAGGAGCAGCCTGAGAGATTTAGATTCCGGAGAGATGTCAACATAAAGATGTTGGACAGGATCTTTCTTACCCTTTTGCAGTTGGCCATATTCAAGATGGCAACTTTGTTAAGACATCCAATAGAGTAATCCACTTCGACCAAGTTTGTACAATTATTAAGCAACAACTCCTCAAGGTTTTTCAGTCCAGAAAAGTCCGGAGTTTTAGTTAAACAACACGAGTGACTCAGGTTGAGGAATCTCAGTTTATCCAGTATCTGAAACAAAGGCAAGAAAGTTAATGGCAAGTGGACGGGCATTATCAAGCTGAAGTTAGACACCACGAAAAACAAGTCATACCTTGGGTCCATTCCAGATTTGCTTCAGTCTACTGTATTGCAAGTCAATAGCAACTAAATTTTCCATGTACAGATCATCCGGTATGCATGCCAAAAGAAACCCATGCCAACAAAGCCATTTCAGCTTTCTGGATATAGTTAAATTAGTACCTCTTAGATGACAAAGATTCTTTGTAGACAATTTCTCTAGCCATTTCTCTCAATAATGTATGCATTCTAAGCTCATTGCACTCAACTCGTATAAGGCTTCGTCGACCTAGTTCCCCTATTCCAATTTCCGGAAAGCAATCTGAGTCTTCAAGCAGCTTCACTATAAAATCTTTGTCACTTCCGATGAAGAAAAATGCAATATCCAAAAATAGATCTTGATCTTTCTCATCAAGTGACTCAAAGCTAATTTTAAGCTTTTCTTGAATTTTATTGAGAGGATGTCTTTGCAATCTCCGTAAACCACTATCCCATTCAGCTTCGTTTCTACCAGAGAAAAATGAACCCAAAACTTCAAGAGCTAGTGGAAGGCCTCCAGCATAATCAACTGCTTTCTGTGATAGCTCTGAATAGTTTTCTTCAGGATGATCTGTTTTGAAAGCGTTCCAACTAAAGAGTTTTAGAGACTCATCGTCATTCAACTCCGCTAGTGAGTATATTGAATCTACTTGAATTGACGTTAAGGATGACTTATTTGTTGTAGTTATGATGATTTTACTTCCTGCACAAAACAAATCACGATTTATGGCTAGCATTTTCAGCTGCTGCACATCATCAACATCATCCAAAACAAGAAGAAGCCGACAATGACAAAGTTTCTTTTTTATTAGATCAATTCCTTGATGATAGTTGTCCAAACTGTGAGTATCATTGCGTAGTATGTTAGATAGAAGTTGTTTCTGCAGGGTAACCTTCCCAGAGGAGGTTTTGGTTGTTTCACTCACATCCGCAAGAAAGCTGCTGCCTTCAAACATGTTACGGATTGAGTTGAATACTTCTTTAGCAATCGTTGTCTTACCTATTCCACTAACACTCCAAATCACAACTATGGTGACATCATTTGATTCCAATTTTAACATCTCTTTGAGTTCTTGCACACGGGAGTCCATTCCAACCAGGTGATCAGCAACATCGCAATATGGCAGATCTAAACTCTTTATAACTTCATTGACAACTAGTTTTATGAGCTTTGACTCATCCCTGTCCAATTCAAGAATTTGAAAGCCTTAGGAATAAGTAATAACAGAGATGTAACAAGGAAACTTGAAAGCTTCTTTGAAGGATGAGAAAGACGAAGATATAATGCATCTGATTGGATAACGAGTCAATAAATCAACTGAATGTCAAACATATAGCAGTATTATAAAGTTAGAGAGGAGGGTAATTATTTTTATTTCTCTTTATTTTTGTTTAATAAAAATGTATTTTCCCAATTATCTTTTAAGTTCTCTTTTTTTTTTTTTTTTGAATATAAGGAAGTTATAACAATCAGGATGCTCTACTTCATTCCAAAATGAATCACTCTGCTGGTAGTGGGATGATCAAGAGTCAAGCATAATGGCTTTTGGCAGTGTAAGTGATTGCATGACGAAATCCCTTTATTTCGGGTTTGATTTCTGATGAGCTCGGATCAGCTAGACCGGGCCCTAGCACGGTCTGGACCAAAGGCCCAGAATGACGTGGCGCTCCCTAGACCGCCAGAGTCAAGACCACAGACAGATAGACCCTCGAGGTCAAGAGCGCGTTCCTCTCACCCCATCCAGTCAAGACCGAAGGGATCCAGACCGACAGCCTGGTGACCGCGAGAGTTGTGACCGCCACATCCGTGTCCGCATCAAATATCATTGACCGCACCCAAGATGTTGACCGCGGTCTCATACCAGACTCCCGGTTATCTCACCAGAATCCCGGTTATTACCAAGGCTTATTGAGCAAGCTATCTTACTGTCTCTGACATGCAAGTAGCCGGCTCACTCCCATCGCATTGAATGCAGCTCAGACAGGCGCCTACTATTGCCATTAATGCGCCGCGCAAAATACACGGCTCCCGTCCCTTTTAGCGACATCCCCTCTGACAGTGAATCTTCCTTCCCTGATAGAGCCAATCAGATGCGGACACGTGTGTTTGGTCAAAGACTAAGATGCCCTTTAGGGCTGACCTCATGACTTACGTCAGCGAGCAGCTCTCCATTGCCTATAAATAGAAGACCTTTGTCCCCTTGGACAAGGTAAGTGCCAAATCTATATTGTAAGCCATATTGCTCAAACCCTAAACACACACACACACACTCTAAGACATTCCAAGGTCTTATTCTCATGTTTTATATCTATCTAGATATCTTATCCTCATACCCGATGGCCTGAGTTGGATTAACATCCGACTTTGACCTTAACGGTGCTTCTCTTTGTGTTGTGATTCTAGGTACCACTCCATTCAACTATATATCCTGCCAGATATCCTACAACCGCTCTGACCCCGGAAAACCCAGGCGCCATCAGTGGTTCAATTGCAGGAAAAAATCATAATTTTCTCGTAAATCTTTGTGTCAAAACACCCGTCGTGTTCTAAACACTCGCTGTCAAAAAGCCACTCTTTTTCAGCCATTTTTCAAAGCATGTCTAGAAATCTTGAAAATGCCGGTCATTTGATGATCCATGAAGGTAACCAAGCGTCCCCTTCAAATATCAATCCTGTAAGGCCTGCCATCTCAGCCTTTCTCAGGCTGGGGGCCCGTTCTCAAAGCCTGAATAGTCTCTCCCCGGCTCAGAGGGATCTAAAGAGGCTCGCTGAGGACGCCAGAAAATAAAAATTTGTGGCCCTCCAAAATAACAGTCCAAAAACTCCTCCTCCACCCACTACTCCTAATACTCCCCTCACTCCAGAGTTGATCCTAAAGAGAAACGAAGCTCTGATCGCAAGATCTAAGCTAGTGGCCGAGGCCATGCTCATTAATGATGCCCAATTAGAGTTGGTTGAGCTGGAGGCAAATGGAGAAGTGCCCCTCAAGGAGGGTTCCCAATGGTTCTCCCAACGAGTCCCCGCCTATTCGCTTGCGAGTCAAGCCAAGGGGACAAAACGGGTGGAACCAACTTTTGACCGCGGTCAGAAGGACGTGGTAGACGTAGATGATGAGCAAGGAGAGGAAGCTCAATCCAATCCTCGCCGCGATCAGCCCAGAGCAAGATCCTTGGCTCACGCCAAGGCGAAGGCCGTGACTCCGCATGCTAAAAAACCAAGGATAGATGACCAGAACCCAGAGTTCATCAAGTTAATGCACCAAATGTGGGAGACTCACCAAAAAACTGCCCAGAAGTGTGGCCGCACAATGACTCTTTCGCGAACAAAATTGCTCGGGCACCAATCCAAAGAGGGAACCCCCCCCCAGATTGAAACGTATGATGGCTCAAAAAATGCCAAAGTCATATGGGGCGGTTTGAAGGGCAAATGGCCCTATTCTCTTCGAATGAGGCAGTAATGTTCAAGGCCTTGGTCGCGACATTCACGGGCAAGGCATTATCTTGGATACTGGCCCTCAAACCCAAGACTATCAAAACCTACAATCAATTCAGGCACCTCTTCCTGAATGCTTTTGCAGGGGCAGGCGAGCCCGCACAACCTAAGACAGATCTTGTCCGAGTCAAGCAGGCCGCGAATGAGACCACAAAGAGCTACATCTCTCATTTCAGAAAAGTGAGCGAGCAGATCGTAGATCTAGAGGAAGGTGACATTCGACTCTGCTTTAAGGGCGATCTCACCTCCAATTTCCTCAAAATGAACTTTGCCTCCAACAGGCCGAAAAGCGTTGAGGAAATATACGAGCGGGCATCTGCTATTGCCTAGGCTAAGGAGCCCAATGAGGCCGCTCCCCGCGGACCAGCAAATGATAGAATTGCTCAAGTCTAGGATGCAGGGGAAGGATCTGCCCGCGGTAACAACCAAGGGAAAAATCGCAACAGGGGGACGGACAAGCTCTGGAAATTAAGAAATGAAACAATTTTTACTCCCCTCAATGATTCGCGGCAGCAATCCTGAAAACCATGGTGATTCCCCCTCCTCCTCCAATGGGCAGAAAGCCAAGTGAGAGGAGCAAAGCCAAATTCTGTGATTACCTCAATGACCACGGTCATAGCAGGGAAGATTGCTTCCAGCTCAAACGGATCATCCAGCAGAAAATCAACAACGGGGAGTTGACGAAGTGGGTACAGGGCCACGATGCCAATAACAACCCACGGGCACGAACACTACGTGGCCCGGAGAGAAAGGAGAGAGACAACGAGGATGACGATGAGTTGGGTGATTATGAGATCAATTTCATTGGAGAAGAGGCTCCATCCAAGAAACAGCTCTCCCTCCAGATCAGAACCTTGGAAAAAGTGTTCTTGATCCCCCCATGGCTCCAGAAGAAGATCAAGAAATTGAGTTTAAAAGGAGTGAACTTGCCTCTACCCTTTTTCATTCTACTCAGCCCCTCACCCTCCGTATGAAAATCAACCGAGCAAACATTGGACGTGTCTTGATTGACACATGGGTTGCCCGAGACATCCTCTACTACCATACCTTGGTAGGAATGAGGATGACCAAAGCCTACCTGACTCCTTACGTCGGCATGCTCGAGGGGTTCACCAATCACGCCGTTGGGGTGAAGGGGACAATAGAGTTCGGAGTGACTATTGGGGAAAAACCCCTGCAAAAGACAGCCAAAATCACTTTTATGGTGATTGATCTTCCATCCCAATACAATGCTATACTCGGCGTGACCGCTCAGGCCGCATTGGGAATAGTTGCTTCCGTTCCCCACCAAAGGGTCAAATTTAATACTCCGGGTGGAGTTGCGACAATAAAGAACCAGCCCGAGAGATTTCTTAGGATGGTGGAGGAAAAAAGGAGGGCAAATAAAGTCCAGACCTCCTGCCCGTAGAAAGAGGGCAAGGATAAACAAAGAGAGGGCGAAGCCAAAGAAATTATTCTGGCGCCCGTACTAGTTGGCATGCTTTCTTTCCATTCCACGAATGTAGAGCTCAAGACGAGCAGAAAAGCCAAGAAGTTGGCCCCCATTGAAGGGGGATATATTGACCGAGGAACTCTGGGGGAGATTGACAGAGAGGTGATATACTCCATGGCTGCGCTGCCTGGGGCACGGACCAACCCCCCTGCCATTGAAATTGACTCCCTCCACAATCGGGAAATCAACGATCTCAGACCTAACGACGAGCTCGAGGAGGTGGTCATCAATTTCCACTTCCCCGAGCAAACAGTTAAGGTCGAGCTAGAAATCCACCCGGAAGTGAGGAGGATATTAATAGAGTTCCTCCGAAAAAACTGTGATGTGTTCGCTTGGAGGGTGGAGGATATGCAGGGGATCAGCGAGGATGTGATCCTCCATAAAATTAATGATGACCCCACCTTCAAGAACATACATCAAAAACCGAGTTACTTCTCGCGGACAAGGAGATATCAATAAAGGAAGAGGTTGAGAAACTGCTTAAAGCGGGGATAATCGAAGAAATATCTTACCCGAAGTGGTTAGCCAATGTGGTCATGGTCAAAAAGGCCAATGACAAATGGAGAATGTGCGTTGATTTCACTGATCTCAACAAAGCATGCCTCAAAGACTGCTTCCTTCTTCCCCGCATTGATCGATTGGTAGATTCAATAGCCGATCACAGAGTATTGAGTTTCATTGATGCATACTCCGGCTATCACCAAATAAAAATGGCTCCCGAAGACGTCCCCTCAGTAGCTTTCATCGCTGTGGGCAAGACGTACTGCTACACAATGATGCCCTTCGGGCTGAAAAATTCAGGAGCCACCTACCAACGGATGGTAAACATTTTCTTCAAAAACCAATTGGGCAAAAACCTTGAGGCCTACATTGATGACATGGTTATAAAGACAAGAGAAAACTCCCACGAGCTCAACGTGGAGGAAACATTCTCAAACCTGCGCTGCAACATGAAATTAAACCCCCTCAAGTGTGCTTTTGGGGTCAAGGCGGGCAAGTTTCTCGGATTCATGGTCAATCAGCGAGGAATTGAAGCTAATCTTGAAAAAAATCAAGCGATGTTAGACATGAAACCTCCTGCCTGCGTTAAGGATGTGCAAAAACTAAATGGGCGCATCACCACACTAGGCCGTTTCATCTCGCGGTCTGCAGAGAGATGCCTCCCTTCTTCAAAACTTTAAAAGGGGGGAAGAAAGCTGATGAATTTGCTTGGAGCGACGACTGGGTCAGGCTTTTGAATAATTGAAGAGATACCTCGGCGGCCCTCTACTCGCGGCCGGTGCCCGGGAAGAGCTTTTTCGTTTTTAGCAAGCACGATCCGGCAAAGAGCCGATGTTCTTGTAAGGGAGGAAAATAACTCCCAAAAACCAGTTTATTATGTATCTAAGGCACTGTCCGTCGTAGAAGGGTGTTATCTTAATATAGAAAAATTAGCTTACGCCTTGCTTGTATCTGCTCGAAAATTAAGAGCTTACTTTTCTACACATCCTATAATTGTACTCACTGAAGCCCCGCTAAGAAAGGTTTTACATAAACCAGAGTCGTCGGAGAGAATGCTAGCCTAGTCGATAGAGCTCAATAAGTTCCAGATCACCTACTCCCCGAGAAGGACAATCAAAGCGCAGGCTTTAGTTGATTTTGTAGCAGAAACTTCATTTAAGCTAGCGGACAACGACCTGAGATAGAGAAAGCGAACAGAGTCAAAAAAGGCCCAAGATAGCTCAGAAGCAGAAATTGTACAGCCCAAAGAGCGTCCAGAAGAAGTTTGGACTTTATTCGTGGACGGGTCTGCGAGCAAGTTAATAAGTGGAGCGGGCATACTCTTGATCGCACCCTGCGGAGAGAAATTCAAAAGAGCCTTGAGATTCAAGTTCGAAGCATCGAACAATCAGGCTGAGTATGAAGCGATTATAGCAGGCATGGAACTGCCAGAGACTTGGAAGTTCAAAACATTGAGATAAGTAGTGACTCTCAGCTCATAGTAAACCAAATCAAGGGGGAGTATCACACGATCAACCCAGTACTAGCAAAGTATTGCGGTCTGGCCAAATCCCTTCTCGCTAATTTCGTATACTATGAGCTGAACCAAGTGATGAGAGAGGATAACGTTGAGGCTGACCTCCTCTCCAGAATCACCGATCAGGAAGTCATAGACTTAGATGCGGACTGCCAAATAGAGTTCGCAGAAGCACCTGCTATAGATCAGATTCAGATAAACAATATTGAGGATCAAGAAAGGGACTGGATAGATGAAATCAGGGATTACATCGAGAAGCAAACCCTCCCCGAGGACCAAGCAAAGGCTAGAGCCATCAAAAAGGTGTCCGCCAAATATCTCATCCTAGACGGAGTATTATTCCGACGGTCACTCACCAAGCCTTTGTTTAGATGCGTCAAAACTCACATGGTCATCAATTTACTCTATGAGGTCCTTGAAGGAGTTTGTGGCGGACATCCCGGTGCTCGCACCATCTCGGACAAAATTAAATTTTAAGGATTTTATTGGCCGACGATGAGGAAAGATGCAGAAGAGTACGTAAGAAAATGTGACAAATGCCAGCGGTTTGCAGACATCCCTAGACTACCATCAACAGAGCAGACTTTGATTGTACCGTCGTGGACGTTTGATACACGGGGGATTGATCTAATAGGGCCATTCCCAACTGCTCGATGAGGCATTAAGTACGCCGTAGATTATTTTACAAAGTGGACTGAGGCAAAAGCCTTAGCCACCATCTCCGAGGAAAACGTTATAAACTTTGTCCACGATCACATCTGGTGCAGATTTGGGGTTCCACGAGCAATAGTCTCGGACAATGGCACTCATTTCTCTACAAAATTCACAGTTAAATGTGAGAGAATGAGAATACAACATCGTCAATCCGCAGTAGCTTACCCCCAAGAAAACGGTCAAGATGAGGCCGCGAACAAATTAGTCCTGTCCAACCTAAAGAAAAATTTAGAAGGACGAGGAGGGCGATCGCTGGACGAGCTCCAGACCGCATTATGGGTTATCCGCACTACGATCAGAAATTCAACGGGGGAAACTCCTTTCTCACTCACATATGGGTCAGAAGCAATGGCTCCGGTGGAGGTAGCCTTACCCTCGTACAGAGTCACATAGTTCGATGAGTCTCAAAACGAGGCAAACAGAAGATATGATCTGGACTATCTCGAAGAAAAGAGAATACGAGCAAATGAAAAAATGGTGAACTAAAAGAAGAAAACGAAGAAACACAATGATAAGAGAGTGAATAAAAGAAGTTTTTCAGTTGGAGATTGGGTACTCAGAAACGCTGAAGTACAAGGAACCCTACCTGGTTTTCACAAACTCTCCCCGAAATGGGAAGGTCCGTACGAAGTTATCCAAATAATTAAAGAGGGCACCTACAAATTGCGGACAAGAGAGGGAAAATATCTCAAGAACGCTTGGAATAGCAATCACCTTAGAAAGTATTACTATTAAAATCTTTGTATTTTGTAAGGTTGATAGAGGCAACAAATATATGAATATCAAAGCAATTTTTGAACAAATCTGTTGGAAAATCCGTTGTAACAAAAACTAACGAATTGGAGAGGGGTAAAATCCAAAGATTGTGCCAATCCGTAAGTTATTCCCACCGCCAGAGGGTAAAGGTGGATGCCCGCAAGTGGACGCCTGCAGGTTCAAGAGCCAATATAGACGCTCCTACCTGTTGATGCGTAAAGATCCTCTAAGATCGCACACCTATATGTGTACAAAAGCCGTCATGCCCGGACACGATCGCGGTTAGGATTCTCTGTCTTGATCGCGTGAACCACTATAAATAAGTGGGTATAGATGCAAGTGGGGACAAAGGCCATTATGCCCGGACCCACTAAATGCGCGCAGGCCTTAGCTGGGCGTCATCGTATGCCTGTATGTACAAAGGCCTACCCATAAGCCCATATATCGCCACGAGACTCCAAGGGGTCAAACCGCGTGCACCACCAATAGTGGATACAGATGCCGGTAGGTTAAAGGGCCTATATGGCCCTACCTACTGTTGCGTGGACTATTGCCTTACGGCCACAATCTGCATGCCCAATGAAAGTAGCTTGCCTCTTTTAAAATTGCATCTTGAGTGTAAGTGGAAGGGAGTGGTCAAAAAAGTTTTAAAAGCCAAATAGACAAATTGGGTTAAGACCCCAAAATTTGTCCAAGGCAATAACAAACGCGATCATAGTGAAAAGGGCTGACTCTCATAAAAAATCCAAGAGATTTTGAATAAAGGGTTAGAAAAACTCATAAACGCGGTCAGAAGGTCTACTATGCCCATAACAGCGGCCTTGAGTCCAAAACTAATTGTTCCAAGTCATAAGCTGAAAAAAGAAAACGCAAGAATACAAGCTTAAAGAAAAGCATTGATATAAGTATCAAAGTATTCAAAAATTGCCAAAACTTAAAACAGCATAAATAAGACAAACAGTTAAAGAAAAATACTTCTTATAAATGGATTAAAATGATTACAAAGTCCTACAAATCTATTTACAAAAGAAGAAACATAAAAATTCTAAGCTATTGGTTGATCTGAAGTAGCAGTCTCCTTCGCCGCTTCAGACTCTGGAGTAGGAGGAGGTAGATTGATCGTTGAAATCTTAGCAGTAGGAGCAGTAGTGGATTCAGTAGGAGCTGGCGTTGGAGCTGACCGCGGAGGAAATACATCACTGATTGCAGGCCCGTTGGGAAACATGCTAGCAACAACGGCTTCAAACGATAGATTTTCTTGTCCGAACCTCAGCCTATCCAGTTCAATCCTGAGGCTGGAAGCAGTGACCGCGGCCACAGGAGACAAGGAAGAGGCCGCTGCGAGCTCCAAGTTGGCTATCTCATCCGCAGTTAGAGGGACCAATGCATGCCCGGGCATGCAGAGATCATCTGTGGAGATCAAAGAGCCTATAATGGCCAATTGCTCCGAAGAGAACTTGCCCGTGGCAGCAAAATTCCTTAGCTGCGTCGATAAGCCGAGATTGTACTGGACAGAAGACTCGTCCAGAATCCTTTCCTTACACTCCTTGGAGTTTTTGTACTGCTCCACAGCTTCCTTGCGAGCAGCCTCCAGAATGGACTCCCTCTCCAATTAGAACTGCCTCAGAGGGAGCAGTTGACCGGACAGATTGTCCACAGACTGCTCCAAGGTCTGCACCGTCTTCTGGGCAGCCTCCAGCTTGGCCACAAGCTCTTCATTCCTCTTCTTGAGTTCAACCTTATGCCCGCTGTGCTCATCCCGCTGCCCTTTGTACTTGTCCAAATCCTTATTGGCCACATCCAAGCGAGCAATAAAATCCTTCAGGTCTCCCTCCTTCTCAGTCAGAGAGACCGTCAGACTCCTCACTCACTTGCTCATCAGCCTTGGACAACTCCTTGGCCTTTTCAGTCAAAGCCTTTACTTGATCAGACAGGATGCGGGCCTGCTCGTCATTGATTTCCCGCATCCTCATAGACTTATTGGCCATCTGCGAGCAAAGACATAAAACAGTTAACAATGGGCGGTCCTGAAAAGTAGCGATTTAGTATCAGAAAAAGTATTACCTCAATGGCCATTAAGCCCATATCTCCGGACAGGGCGGCGGAGTTCATCTTGGAGACTACACTCGAATAAAAATCAGGGGCATAGATCCTTTTTAATGCTCCTTGCCCGATCATGGAGTTGTAGCCTGCGCGATAATAAGGATCCACCATTTTTATTTCGGGGACTTTCTCGATCTTATCCTTTAGACTCCTGACCGGATTGCGCAGTTCGTTAGGAACCACGAGATAGGAGGCCGAGCAGATGGTCCTCCCTTTATTCGAGGGAGGAGCGAAGCCTGAGCCAGTGGAGGCTGGGGCATGTGTTATCTCCGCCCCCTGTGAGTTTTCTGCAGTCTATCCTTGCTCGCCGCATCATCGGAAGCCGACCTCTTTTTGGACTGATCGGTATGTTCGGTAGAGATGGTGTGGTCAACGGAAGGGCTGGAGCCGCGAGCAGAAGATGGTGGAGGTCCTCCCCGAGGAGGAGGGCGAGCGGAGTCCTTCGTCCGAGGGATCCCCTTACCCGCGGCCAGAGTGGCACCGGTCAGCCTGTCAACAACAGGTGGAAGGGTGCCCTTTGGTAGAGATTTTCCCAAAGCAGCTTGTCTGGCCGCTACTTCCCTCTCTTCGTGGGCTAGCTTCCTAGCCTTCAATTGTTGGTGGTTGGGTTTACTCATCTCCAAGATATTCAGCTGGATCTACTCTGAAAGAAAAAAAAGTTGATTAGACGGCAGTTCAAAAATCAGAAGCAATCAAAAGGCAGTTATCAAAGAGAGTAGAGACCAATCCACTCCGGAGGCTCGCATTCTGCGCCCATCATGCAAGTTTTGCAATCAGCCTCAAAAGCAAAAAATTTGTGAACCCTCCGGTCAGGATCACGAAGCTGGGGTTTAATGGCTACCCTAGAAGCATAGGGAAGACCTTCCCTCTGGGGGGCCACCCCAGTATAGATCAGGAGGGGCTCAGCGCTTATAATCGCGCTCACGTCAAAAACTGGTCGCTCCTTCTTCTCGGTCACAAATTGTGTTGGGTTTTTGGGGTTACAAACGCAGCGAAAGATTTAACAAAGAACATCAAAACCCTAGATGTTGGCTGCGGTCTCATACCAGACTCTCGGTTATCTCACTAGACTCCCGGTTATTACCAAGGCTTATTGAGCAAGCTATCTTACTGGCTCTGACATGCAAGTAGCCGGCTCACTCCCATCGCATTGAATGCGGCTCAGACAGGCGCCTGCTATTGCCATTAATTCCTTTAAATACACGGCTCCCATCCCTTTCAGCGACATCCCCTCTAACAGTTAATCTTCCTTCCCTGACAGAGCCAATCAGATGTGGACACGTGTATTTGGTCAAAGACTAAGATGCCCTTTAGGGCTGACCTCATGACTTACGTCAGCGAGCAGCTCTCCATTGCCTATAAATAGAAGAACTTTGTCCCCTTGGACAAGGTAAGTGCCAAATCTATATTGTAAGCCATATTGCTCAAACCCTAAATACACACACACACATACTCTAAGACATTCCAAGGTCTTATTCTCATGTTTTATATCTATCTAGATATCTAATCCTCACACCCGAGGGCCTGAGTTGGATTAACATCCGACTTTGACCTTAACGGTGCTTCTCTTTGTGTTGTGATTCTAGGTACCACTGCATTCAACTATATATCCTGCCAGATATCCTACAACCGCTCTGACCCCGGAAAACCCAGGCGCCATCAGTGGTTCAATTGCCGGAAAAAATCATAATTTTCTCGTAAATCTTTGTGTCAAAACACCCGTCGTGTTCTAAACACTCGCTGTCAAAAAGCCACTCTTTTTCAACCATTTTTCAAAGCATGTCTAAAACTCTTGAAAATGGCGGTCATTTGACGATCCATGAAGGTGACCAAGCGTCCCCTTCAAATATCAATCCTGTAAGGCCTGCCACCTCAGCCTTTCTCAGGCTGGGAGCCCATTCTCAAAGCTTGAATAGTCTCTCCCCGGCTCAGAGGGATCTAAAGAGGCTCGCTGAGGACGCCAGAAAAGAAAAATTTGTGGCCCTCCAAAATAACGGTCCAAAAACTCCTCCTCCACCCACTACTCCTAATACTCCCCTCACTCCAGAGTTGATCCTAAAGAGAAACGAAGCTCTGATAGCAAGATCTAAGCTAGTGGTCGATCCATGCTCATTAATGATGCCCAATTAGAGTTGGTTGAGTTGGAGGCAAATGGAGAAGTGCCCCTCAAGGAGGGTTCCCAACGGTTCTCCCAACGAGTCCCCGCCTATTCGCTTGCGAGTCAAGCCAAGGGGACAAAACGGGTGGAACCAACTTTTGACCGCGGTCAGAAGGACGTGGTAGACGTAGATGATGAGCAAGGAGAGGAAGCTCAATCTAATCCTCGCCGTGATCAGCCCAGAGCAAGATCCTTGGCTCACGCCAAGGCGAAGGCCGTGACTCCGCGTGCTAAAAAACCAAGGATAGATGACCAGAACACAGAGTTCATCAAGTTCATGCACCAAATGTGGGAGACTCACCAAAAAGCGCCGGAAGTGTGGCCGCACAATGACTCTTTCTCGGACAAAATTGCTCGGGCACCAATCCAAAGAGGAAACCCCAGTTGAAATGTATGATGGCTCAAAAATGCCAAAGTCATATGGGGTGGTTTGAAGGGTAAATGGCCCTATTCTCTTCGGATGAGGCAGTAATGTGCAAGGCCTTGGTTGCAACATTCACGGGCAAGGCATTATCTTGGATACTGGCCCTCAAACCCAAGACTATCAGAACCTATAATCAATTCAGGCACCTCTTCCTGAATGCTTTTGCAGGGGTAGGCGAGCCCGCACGACCTAAGACAGATCTTGTCCGAGTCAAGCAGGCCGCGAATGAGACCACAAAGACCTACATCTCTCGTTTCAGAAAAGTGAGCGAGCAGATCGTAGATCTAGAGGAAGGTGACATCCGACTCTGCTTTGAGGGCGTTCTCACCTCTAATTTCCTCAAAATGAACTTTGCCTCCAACAGGCCAAAAAGCGTTGAGGAAATGTACGAGCGGGCATCTGCTATTGCCTCGGCTAAGGAGCCCAATGAGGTCGCTCCCCGCGGACCAGCAAATGATAGAATTGCTCAAGTCCAGGATGCAGGGGAAGGATCTGCCCGCGGTAACATCCAAGGGAAAAATCGCAACAGGGGGACGGACAAGCTCTGGAAATTAACAAATGAAACAGTTTTTACTCCCCTCAATGATTCGCGGGCAGCAATCCTGAAAACCATAGTGATTCTTCCTCCTCCTCCAATGGGCAGAAAGCCAAGTGAGAGGAGCAAAGCCAAATTCTGTGATTACCTCAATGACCACGGTCATAGCACGGAAGATTGCTTCCAGCTCAAACGGATCATCCAGCAGAAAATCAACAACGGGGAGTTGACAAAGTGGGTACAGGGCCACGATGCCAATAACAACCCACGGGCACGAACACTACGTGGCTCGGAGAGAAAGGAGAGAGACAACGAGGATGACGATGAGTTGGGTGATTATGAGATCAATTTCATTGGAGAAGAGGCTCCATCCAACAAACAGCTCTCCCTCTAGATCAGAACCTTAGAAAAAGTGTTCTTGATCCCCCCCATGGCTCCAGAAGAAGAGCAAGAAATTGGGTTTAAAAGGAGTAAACTTGCCTCTACCCTTTTTCATTCTACTCAGCCCCTCACCCTCCGTATGAAAATCAACCGAGCAAACATTGGACGTGTCTTGATTGACACATGGGTTGCCCGAGACATCCTCTACTACCATACATTGGTAGGAATGAGGATGACCAAAGCCTACCTGACTCCTTACGTCGGCATGCTCGAGGGGTTCACCAATCACGCCGTCGGGGTGAAGGGGACAATAGAGTTCAAAGTGACTATTGGGGAAAAACCCCTGCAGAAGACAGCCAAAATCACTTTTATGGTGATTGATCTTCCATCCCAATACAATGCTATACTCGGCGAGACCGCTCAGGCCTGTGAATGTGTGCCCAAAATTTGGATTCACGCGAGTTTGAAGACATCCGGTTTAATTTGAAAAAAACGGAGTCGCCACGCCATTTTGATTACCTCAAAACTTTGAAAAAAAGGTTTTATGGGTTCGGAGGTTAAGTTACCCCTTGGGAAGAACGTTTGGCGTTCACCCAAGGTGCCTTGCCGGAGCAAGTCTCCCATGATTTCATTAATCGTGCTTGCTTGCGTGCTTTCTTGTGTGCATGTGTTTGAAAATAAGGAGGGAATGTCCCAAGTCGTCTTCCGGACGTACAAACCATTTGTTGGTTGTCGCTCGGGATTTCTTGGAATTTATGTATTCGGGATTATGATCCCGCCCTCATCTTGTGACTTGTGATCATCGCATTTTAACCTCGGGACCCTCGGGACTTGCGTGATCGAGAGAATGACTCTCTTTATAGTCAAAGATGAGGTTCTTTAGAAAAGGAGGGTCCTTAGCCCATCAATCCTACGCTTTAAGACGGTCGAGCTCGTATAGAGGCTTCATACTCTTTCTTAAGCGATAATTGGAGATATAGGGTTCAAGGTTGTCCCTCTCTAAAGAAATAATGAACCTTTAATGGAAGGAACGATGCAAAGATGAGAACTTTTACACCGGTCCGTTCCAAGGTTGCTAATGGGGGAAAGGGGGAAATGCATGTAAAAATGACACTTTAGTGAAAAGATGACATTTTTGGGTTGCAAATGATGTTTTTGGTTCCAAGAAGTGATCTTTATGGTTTGAAGAAATGATTTTGTGCAAAGAATGCATTTTTATGTTGGAAAATAGCATTTAATGTACAAGTGATGCATGAAAATGGCAAAGAATGGTTTTTTAATGCAAAGTATGCATTTTTAAGTATGAAAATGAGTTTTTGGTGCAAAGAATGCATCTTTAATGTGAAAAGGGATTTTGAATGCAAAGGATGCAAATTTTAGTGCAAAAGGAATGATTTTAATGCATGAAAATGGGCTTTAGGTGCAAAGGATGCACCTTTATGTATGAAAATGGTATTTTAATGAAAAGATGGCATTTTATTTATGAATATACTATCTAAATTGCAGATAGACATCAGATTATAGCATTATGGAGGTTAACATCAGATTACAGCTTGAAACTGTGAAGCTTCTGCAAACTGGCTACTTATGTCGCGTGACATAGGCTGCCTATGTCGCGTGACATAACTAGCCACTTTGCAGACTCTTCAGCAGCTGAGATCTACAGAGGTAATAAAGCACCAATATGGCCAAGTTTCTTCACAAATAGATCTCAGGGAACAAGTATTTCAATAATGAATACTTCAAAAGGGTGTGGATAGGAGGAATCCACACTCCTCTCAAGTATTCATGCAAAACAACGTCAAAATGGTTTGATTATGTGAAATGATGTGTAAAACAATGATGGATCTATAAGATCTGAGACTAAAATGGATATGCAAAGATTAGATCTCAGTTATTACATCACATTCAAGGTCATTTATGTGGATTAAACTACATATGTTAAAAGAGGGAGAAATAGGGAGGAATGGAGCGTTACCCTTGAAGATCCACAACTCCTATATCAAGTTAGATATAGGAGCCTTCTAGCATCCTCCTCCAGAGTTGATGTCCAGCCTTGAATCCGTGAGAACCTTGGGTTCTTGATGTGTATATGAAGTGTGTGTGTGTGGGATTGATTTGGGAGGATTAGTGTGATTTGGGGAGTATGTGAGGAGAGGGGAGGCTTCTGGGCGTATTCCCTATAGAGGGGGACTGAGGGGTGGAAGAGGTGTGTGTAAAATGAGAGGTGAAGGCCTCTATTTATAGGCTGCCTGCATGGGCTTGTTATGTCGCACGACATAACAAGCCATAACTGCTTTCCTTCTAGAAACATGCAAGGTGGCAACCTTCTAGAACTTTTCATGGCCTATTATGTCGCACGACATAAGTAGCCACTTCCAGATTCTTCTAGAAACATGCAAGGTGGCAAGCTTCTAGAACTCTTTCCGGTGGTTATGTCGCACGACATAAGGAGCCACGTAGTTCCTTCTAGAAACATGCAAGGTGGAGTCTTCTAGAAGGAATTCCATATAAAAGAAAAACGTGTTTCTTAATTACCAAGCATTCCTTTCAGCCCTTAAAAGGCTTGGAACATTTTTGAAATTACTCCGGAACTGTAGGAAAGTCCGAGGAATTACCGGAAAAATTATCGGAATTGCCGGGAAAATTAACCGGAAGGCATGAGCCAGATTTGGGTACTTGCAGAAGCCCCTCGGCAACGTCACTTGCAGGGCGAGTGGGGTTGTCGATAGAAAAGGATCCAATCTGGCGAATGCCGAGATGAATTGGGTGATCAAGTTGGTCGAGTGGCTGGACCTTTTATGAAAGGCTACCTACGTATCCCGGATGGGAATCAAGCCATAATCGTAGTTCGGAAAAGATCCACAGGGGAATGGGGTGTCATATGTGACGAATTGGCTGAACCTACAGGAGGCTACCTACGTATCCCGAAGGAATCAAGCCAGGTCGTAGTTCGAGCTTTGACTGAATTGAAATGTTATTCTTCCAACTTGGAATAACGGAGATCGAGAGATAGAGCGAAATGTCATTCTTCCACCTTGGAATGACGGAGATCGCGAGAGAGGTCGAAATGTCATTCTTCCACCTTGGAATGACGGAGATCGAAAGAAAGAGCGAAATGTCATTCTTCCACCTTGGAATCAAGCTACCTACGTATCCCGAAGGAATCGTAGTTCGAGCTCTTGACTAGATCGAAATGTTATTCTTCCACCTTGGAATAACGGAGATCGAAAGAGAGAGCGAAATGTCATTCTTCCACCTTGGAATGACGGAGATCGCGAGAGAGATCGAAATGTTATTCTTCCACCTTGGAATAACGGAGATCGAAAGATAGAGCGAAATGTCATTCTTCCACCTTGGAATGACGGAGATCGCGAGAAAGATCGAAATGTCATTCTTCCACCTTGGAATGACGGAGATCGAAAGAAAGAGCGAAATGTCATTCTTCCACCTTGGAATGACGGAGATCGCGAGAGAGATCGAAATGTTATTCTTCCACCTTGGAATAACGGAGATCGAAAGATAGAGCGAAATGTCATTCTTCCACCTTGGAATGACGGAGATCGCGAGAAAGATCGAAATGTCATTCTTCCACCTTGGAATGACGGAGATCGAAAGGAAGATCGAAATTTTGTAAAGAAGTAAGAAGGACTCGATGATTTTTGTAAAGAAAGTGGGATGTACCCGATAATTTTGTAAAGAAACGGGACGTACCCTGATAATTTTTATAAAGAAACGGGACGTACCCTAATCATTTGAAAATAGAATTGAAAATGCCAATGGCAAACAAAATGAGCCACAGGGGTAAATTTGTAAAATAGGCTACAGGGCATTACGTCACTATAGGGGTAACTAAAGTTCGTAAAAACTTGAGCGTACTTCTCAATCTCTTTCGAATCAGAGATATGGGTATCTAAAGTTTGGAAAACTTGAGCATACTTCTCAATCTCTTTCGAATCAGAGATATGGGTATCTAAAGTTTGGAAAAGCTTGAGCGTACTTCTCAATCTCTTTCGAATCAGAGATATGGGTAGCTAAAGTTTGGAAAACTTGAGCATACTTCTCAATCTCTTTCGAATCAGAGATATGGGTATCTAAAGTTTGGAAAACTTGAGCATACTTCTCAATCTCTTTCGAATCAGAGATATGGGTATCTAAAGTTTGGAAAAACTTGAGCGTACTTCTCAATCTCTTTCGAATCAGAGATATGGGTATCTAAAGTTTGGAAAACTTGAGCATACTTCTCAATCTCTTTCGAATCAGAGATATGGGTATCTAAAGTTTGGAAAACTTGAGCATACTTCTCAATCTCTTTCGAATCAGAGATATGGGTATCTAAAGTTTGGAAAAACTTGAGCATACTTCTCAATCTCTTTCGAATCAGAGATATGGGTATCTAAAGTTTGGAAAAACTTGAGCGTACTTCTCAATCTCTTTCGAATCAGAGATATGGGTAGCTAAAGTTTGGAAAACTTGAGCATACTTCACTATTCGTGATAGAGGTAGCTAAAGTTTGGATTTTGACAATCCGGAAACTGTCGCCTGGCGTTATCTCATTATAAAGGGAATAACGGAGGCGCTTTTTTGGGAGAAAATGTTATCATTAGCAATTGGCACGTTACTTGAGCTTAGGGGTGATTTTTTTTCTTGGAAACATGGTAGGGACTGGGTCTGGATGTACATATGGAATGTGTTTGAAAATTGTTTAAGACGGGTTTCAAGCAGGTGGGGTCGTATCCCTTGGGTGCGGACTGAACTGCTGTTGTTGCTGAGATGTTGTCAACGTGGACTAGAATTCCTTCTTGGGCTGAGACTGGGTTTAAACCTCGGGTCTTGATTAAGGTCCTTTTCTTAAACTCTGGCGCTTGAAGGCCGATGATGCTTTTATAACCAAAGCGAGATGTTGAAGTGACCAAACCTCTCTTCTAGGGATGGATGTGACTTATCGGAGCCCCTGGTGCGAGGAAAAACTTTCTGCAAAGTCCCATGTCTTACTAAAGCAAGGAAAGATCCTTTCATTTGGCAAAGCCCCGGTTGAATGAACTGAGTAGGCGAAGTGACTTGGCGAAGCCCCAGTCTGGTGACCTAGCAAAAATCCCAATCTGATTGGTACTGCGAACGTGATCCTGGGGTTAATCTGACCAAGACTGAATCCATCTAGGGACCTAGTGAAGAACTCGATGCGAACCCCAAAAATGGCTAAAGAAGCCCCAGTTTAAAGGAATGACTTGGCAAAGACCCAACTTTGAAGAGTTCCAAGGCAGCCCTAATGCGAATTGTAGCAGAAGAGGGAAAACCTATCCTTTTTTTTTTTTTAGTCAATCAGTCAACCTTAAGAAGATGTGAAAGAAAAGATTTTAGAAATGTATACATGCAGGGGCATATCTTTTCGAAAGGTGGGAATAAATCCCGATCTTGTGTTATTTTGATGGCCTTATTCGATGTAGGCACAAAAACTCGCTTTGGGTTTGACTCTTTTGAGAGAGTATAAGCGTAGAAAGGTTGGTAAAAGTGTATAGAAGCCCCTGCTGACAGAAAATCAGTGTTTAGCACTATTTTTCCTAAGATGTAGAAAAGGAAGACTTGTCAAGACATCTGAAAACTTGTTTTATTTACAATGATCACAAAATTGCTTAAAACCCTTTATTGATGTTCGGGTTATTCAACCATTAATCTCGATATGAAAAAACATTCTTATTAATCATGAGGAGAAAGTCAACCAATGTCGCGGATCAAGGTTGGCTGGTGTGAAAGAAAAGTTTGTGTATAGGGAGGTCATTGATGAGATCGGGTTTTCTGGAATCTGACTGTGTCTTATGGGAGAGGTCATTTGATGAGACCGGGTTTTCAGGAATTTGGATATGTTTATGACCGGACCATTGCTGGTTGCCTACGTTCCCCTCGTTGTGAGGAGCTCAGGTCGCCGTAGTTCGGCCTTGGCCGGACTGCTTCAGGCTTTGGGATTTGTGGTTCCTTTAGTGAAAAGGCTTAGGATGAGATGATAATGAGGCGTGGGCCTCGGGATGATTCCTTGACCTAGTCATTCTTGGACGGCTGCTTCTGATTGCTTCCTCTTTCATTGGGGAAGAAGAATTTACACGTGCCTACAGGCTTATGAAATGTTTCTGGCTTTGCTTCGACCGCCCCATTGTTATCGACAACTTTCATTCTCTGAGCTTTGGTCTTGCCTGTCCGTCAAGCTTTTGATTAGTGACGCTGGGTCCTTGGCCTCATTTTTTTATATATATATATGTGCAACCCTGTTTTTTGCCTAGACTGCCCTTTTTTTGGGATATTCAGCCTAGCTGGGCATTACTCTTTTTGCACTAAGATTTTTTCTTTTTTTTTATGTGCAACCCTGTTTTTGCCTACCGCCCTTTTTTGGGATTTTCGGCCTAGTTTGGTATTACTCTTTTTGCCTTGCATTTTTTTTTTTGAAGCACCCGAGGGCCAAGGCGAGCCCTTGCTTTAATTTCTCTTGACATCTTTGAGGTCGAAGACAGGCTCCTAGATTGTTGTCGACACGGGGTCAATCTTTCGAAGCTGAGTGGCCTTTTGTTGTCCTTTGAAAATGCCGCCGTCGTTGACTTGGTCAAGGTGAAGGTGGGGGCATGATTGGGAAAGTGTATGGTTTAATGAAGGCCTTTTTGTGAAGTAAGGAAAGTGTATGGGGAAGGCATTAGTTGACTTTCTCACACTGATTTAATCGGAACGTGAATTATTTCGAGAGATTATTCGTTGAGCAATGCAAATGATCATATAAAATAAAACCATTTCATTAAATGTAATGTAGGTGTGCAAATAATGTCTTAAGTCTAGCAAGAAAAGAAGAAGACTCTTAAATAGAAAATTAAAGATTGATTACAATGTCCGTAGAGGACTTGATTGAAAGAGAAAAGTACTAGAACCTACGAAGGTTGACTGAGAGACTATTTTTTTTCCTAATCTTGCTTAAGGATAGGTAGACCCTAGTGTAGCTACTCTTCGCTGTCGGACTACATTTCTACCCTTCAGCATTGGAAGTAAATTCTTGATGCTCTTTGATCCGAACCTTGGTCATTGACTTGGTCACCATTACGAGCAGAGTCGGTTTTGGTCCATTGGGGCGCTCAAGCTTGCCTGCTTCGATTAACCCTTGGACCGCTCTCTTCAAGGTTATACAGTTGTCGGTTGTGTGGCCATAATGACTATGGAAGGTGCAATGCTCATTCATGTCGAGGAGTGTATTTGAGCTCTTTGGATGGTAGTCTCTAAGGGGTTCCAGGAGGCCTAGCTTTACTAAAGCCTTGAAGATTAAGCCCATGGGTATCCCAAAATCATCAAAATGATCTCGTTGTCTCGGAGGACCACTATTTATTGGTACCTTCTTGATGTCGTCCATTGTACACAATGCCTTCTTTCCTTTACCAGATGTTGCGGCCGTGTTGGAAGGGTAAGGTCTATAGCGGCGAGACATTTTCAAACCAGAAGTGCTTCTCAGTGCACGAACCCTTTTTATGTAATCATCAATGTAAGCGTCAAGATTCGACTCCTTTGTGTCAGATGCGCGAGATTGGTAGGGTGAGATGGCTTGAGTCGAGCGATTGTCGACACTTTCATGCTAGGCTTTTCTGTATTTTCTTAATTGGCTCTACCAATATTCCTTCGAACGAGTCAATAGGAGCATTAGGACCACACGACCCCGCCACAAGATTGGCATCGGCAAATGAAACCACGGTAGGAAGTACCACAGTGGGAGAGATGACGATCGAGCATTCAAAGCGTGACCGTGACCGTAACCTTCCTTGTAAGTCAAACTTGAAGCATAGGAATACGAACCAAAGGATCGGGAGTGGTGAGACTCATAAGGGGCCTCATAGGGTCGGCATTTGTCGAAGACGGGGATATATGGCTCGTAATAGTTGAATACCGGGGGTACCGAGCGGCGATCCAAATGACTCGAAGATATGAGGTTCGAGGCACCATAAAAGTAGGGTGAACGTGTCTTGACCACACCGAGGAACGTGGTGGAAGAGCAATGTGTATCTTGTACTTGGTGAGCGGGAGCAACTTGCATAACAGTGAGTGCAAAATTGGATGAGGAGCATTTGACCTTGTCGACTCCCTAGCGGAGGAGAGGGGTAGAGCTTGGAGCACGAGGAGCGGGCGATCCAAATTGGTTTGCGGGGTCATGTCAAAGCTGTCGGGCTTGGGAAGGCGCAAGCTGACCCATTCCAAGATGATGACCGAACCCGACTGGGCCGTGGAAGCGGTAAACCGACCCATTCCAAGATGATGACCCGAACTCCGATGGTGGGCCGAGAAATCGGGGTAGCCGTAGCATTTGCTCTCGTTGGTGGTGAACAAAGCTGGGTCTTATGCGAGGAGGTGAGGGCATCGGGACCACGATGGCTTGGGACATTGGAAAGGACTGCAAAGCGGGTAGTCCTTGGCAAGGGATCATATGTGGATGGAGGAGGGCATTGGTTATAGGATAGAGGAGTGAAATTGCGCATACGGAGTTTCATCTTCTACCGGGGAATCATTGGCTTCGACCACTATCTCGAACTCTATGGCTACGGAGCGCATCAATGATCATGGCTTGTTGTTCCTCATGGACCTTATGACTCTTTTTCGGGGCTAAGGCTAGCTCTTCTTCCCTAGTCATCGATTACCCAAACCAGCTCTTTGTTTCGGTCAAATCGGCCATTCGACTCTACGGGCCGACAAAGCGAGGATTACGGCGGTGTTCGAGAATTTTGCGCTAACAAGTTCTTGACCCGGTATTCTCGTCCACTTCTTTCTCGCTGCGGGAAAGGGATAGGCAAGGTTTAGACTAGGGGGTAGGCAAGATTTAGACTCGGGGTAAGCAAGGTTTAGACTCAGAGATGGGTGAGGTTTAGACTCGAAGGTGGATAAGGTTTAGACTCGGGGTAAGCAAGGTTTAGACTCGTGGGTAGGTTTAGACTCGAGAGATGGGTGAGGTTTAGACTCGGGGGCAAGTGTTTAGGCTGAAAGCTCAAGTAACATGCACTTATCGCTTAACTTTTGCTTAAAACACATTTTCTCCTAATCCTAATTGATCGGAAAAGATGAGACCTTGAAAAGACAAGATCGAAAATCGGAGATCGGACCGAAAAGGTCTCGATTAGGGATTTGACCATGAAAGGTCGGGATAGGAAAATAGGAAATCGGACCGAGGAGGTCTCGATTAGGGGTTTGACCATGAAAGGTCAAGATGGAAAATCGGAAATCGAACCGAGGAGGTCTCGATTAAGGGTTTGACCATGAAAGGTCGAGATGGAAAATCGGAAATCGGACCGAGGAGGTCTCGATTAGGGATATCAGAGGTAGGACCATGCAATTATGATTACATTAATTGTTCAGGTTTACTTAAAATCATGTCTTTTATTAATTTCTATTTGGTTGGAAAAGGGGTTTGCCCTTCTTTTTCGCAACTACTCTAGATCTGGATCGGTGGGTTCCTCACTACGTCTATAAGCCCTCGTATTCCACCCGTATTTCGACCTCCCGGGGTGGACGGCCCGGGCGAGGGTCCTATAGGGCACGCGGATCCCACCGATCGAGAGTAAAGAACGCTCCTAACGGGTCTAGCGGGTCATAGGAACTTTCAACGCACGAGCGATGCGGATTATAGTCAAGGCAATACCGGGAAAGTCTCGTCTTTCTGCCTTGATAGGATTTTGGCAGAATTTCGCTTGAGCGAATGACGTTTTGACTTTCGGTAATGTCCGAGAATATAATAGGCATAGTTCGGGCGGCAAAAGCCGGATGACACAGTGTCACATTGAACTTCGTTGCATACGCCGGGCGTGAGTTAGAATCGATGTCAATGCCGGGTCAAGATCTTGCCAATTTTTCCTTGTCGGAATTTTAGCAGAGCTTCGCTTGAGCGAAAGATCTTTTGATTTGTTGGCAAAGACTCGGTCTTGACTCTTACGCATTCCGTGCAGGTCAAGGTCAATAGTTAATGTCGGAGTCGAGATCTCGCCAATTTTTCCTTGTCGGAATTTTGGCGAGGGTTTCGCTTGAGCGAAAAATCTTGGCTTCCGTTATGAACTAAGGTTTGACCTTTACGAGGGTATGCAAGCTGGGCTATATGACACGGACTAGACCAAAAACCAACCAAAAGTCACGGTTTTTGAAACGTGTGACACGGACCGTGCATTGGTCGACACCGGCTGCCATGGGGAGGTTGGGATGATTACGTGCGCGCCGGGAGCATCGTAAGGCTGTCCGTGACTGCAGCTGGAACCACCCTCGGGTTTGAAGGACGTGCGTGCAAAGTGTACAGGATATATCAGGTGCGCGTAGTGTGCGGTCTCCTAAAAATGTTCTTTTTTGAGTTAAAACAGAGATTTTCAGAAATGTGTTTTAAAGGAATGATTTTCGGGATGGGGAAAATGCAGCACATAAGCACGTAAATTTTAAGGAGCCCCGATCGATCATGAAGCCGAGTAGCCCCAAGCTGCTAGGACTTGCCCGGATTAACCATGATTTTTCCTGGTGGAATTGCCACTGAGGTCGCCCGATCAGAATCCAAGGAGGATTGAGTCGTACGACTGCATGGATCAATTTTCCAGGTTCCACTCCTTTTGCTATTTTTCGGGTTGTTTCTCGTTCAAAGTATGCACAGATTCCAAGATGCAAATGATGCAATGCATGGTAAAGAAAGCAAGCATGATTAATGAAATCGGCGACGGGAGTCTAACCCGCTCAAAAGGGAAAAGCTTTCTTTTATTTTTTTCAAAATTGTTTTTTTTTCGAAAAGGGATACTGGTACGTGGATTGTTAAACCACCGGTTATCCCAACTCCCACGTCAGGGAGTGTACAGGAAGGGTAAGTGGTTTCCACCTATATACAGAGTATCGATTTTTTTTTTTTTTTTTTTTTGAAAATAAAAGCTTTTCTCCTTTGGGTATTCCCCAGCAGAGTCGCCAAACTGTGAATGTGTGCCCAAAATTTGGATTCACGCGAGTTTGAAGACATCCGGTTTAATTTGAAAAAAACGGAGTCGCCACGCCATTTTGATTACCTCAAAACTTTGAAAAAAAGGTTTTATGGGTTCGGAGGTTAAGTTACCCCTTGGGAAGAACGTTTGGCGTTCACCCAAGGTGCCTTGCCGGAGCAAGTCTCCCATGATTTCATTAATCGTGCTTGCTTGCGTGCTTTCTTGTGTGCATGTGTTTGAAAATAAGGAGGGAATGTCCCAAGTCGTCTTCCGGACGTACAAACCATTTGTTGGTTGTCGCTCGGGATTTCTTGGAATTTATGTATTCGGGATTATGATCCCGCCCTCATCTTGTGACTTGTGATCATCGCATTTTAACCTCGGGACCCTCGGGACTTGCGTGATCGAGAGAATGACTCTCTTTATAGTCAAAGATGAGGTTCTTTAGAAAAGGAGGGTCCTTAGCCCATCAATCCTACGCTTTAAGACGGTCGAGCTCGTATAGAGGCTTCATACTCTTTCTTAAGCGATAATTGGAGATATAGGGTTCAAGGTTGTCCCTCTCTAAAGAAATAATGAACCTTTAATGGAAGGAACGATGCAAAGATGAGAACTTTTACACCGGTCCGTTCCAAGGTTGCTAATGGGGGAAAGGGGAAATGCATGTAAAAATGACACTTTAGTGAAAAGATGACATTTTTGGGTTGCAAATGATGTTTTTGGTTCCAAGAAGTGATCTTTATGGTTTGAAGAAATGATTTTGTGCAAAGAATGCATTTTTATGTTGGAAAATAGCATTTAATGTACAAGTGATGCATGAAAATGGCAAAGAATGGTTTTTTAATGCAAAGTATGCATTTTTAAGTATGAAAATGAGTTTTTGGTGCAAAGAATGCATCTTTAATGTGAAAAGGGATTTTGAATGCAAAGGATGCAAATTTTAGTGCAAAAGGAATGATTTTAATGCATGAAAATGGGCTTTAGGTGCAAAGGATGCACCTTTATGTATGAAAATAGTATTTTAATGAAAAGATGGCATTTTATTTATGAATATACTATCTAAATTGCAGATAGACATCAGATTATAGCATTATGGGGGTTAACATCAGATTACAGCTTGAAACTGTGAAGCTTCTGCAAACTGGCTACTTATGTCGCGTGACATAGGCTGCCTATGTCGCGTGACATAACTAGCCACTTTGCAGACTCTTCAGCAGCTGAGATCTACAGAGGTAACAAAGCACCAATATGGCCAAGTTTCTTCACAAATAGATCTCAGGGAACAAGTATTTCAATAATGAATACTTCAAAAGGGTGTGGATAGGAGGAATCCACACTCCTCTCAAGTATTCATGCAAAACAACGTCAAAATGGTTTGATTATGTGAAATGATGTGTAAAACAATGATGGATCTATAAGATCTGAGACTAAAATGGATATGCAAAGATTAGATCTCAGTTATTACATCACATTCAAGGTCATTTATGTGGATTAAACTACATATGTTAAAAGAGGGAGAAATAGGGAGGAAGGGAGCGTTACCCTTGAAGATCCACAACTCCTATATCAAGTTAGATATAGGAGCCTTCTAGCATCCTCCTCCAGAGTTGATGTCCAGCCTTGAATCCGTGAGAACCTTGGGTTCTTGATGTGTATATGAAGTGTGTGTGTGTGGGTAGTGTGTGTGGGATTGATTTGGGAGGATTAGTGTGATTTGGGGAGTATGTGAGGAGAGGGGAGGCTTCTGGGCGTATTCCCTATAGAGGGGGACTGAGGGGTGGAAGAGGTGTGTGTAAAATGAGAGGTGAAGGCCTCTATTTATAGGCTGTCTGCATGAGCTTGTTATGTCGCACGACATAACAAGCCATAACTTTCCTTCTAGAAACATGCAAGGTGGCAACCTTCTAGAACTTTTCATGGCCTATTATGTCGCACGACATAAGTAGCCACTTCCAGATTCTTCTAGAAACATGCAAGGTGGCAGTCTTCTAGAAGGTTTTTGGAATTAAGAAAAACGTGTTTCTTAATTACCAAGCATTCCTTTCAGCCCTTAAAAGGCTTGGAACATTTCTGAAATTACTCCGGAACTGTAGGAAAGTCCGAGGAATTACCGGAAAAATTACCGGAATTGCCGGGAAAATTAACCGGAAGGCATGAGCCAGATTTGGGTACTTACAAGGCCGCATTGGGAATAGTTGCTTCCTTTCCCCACCGAAGGGTCAAATTTAATACTCCAGGCGGAGTTGCGACAATAAAGAACCAGCCCGAGAGATTTCTCAGGATGGTGGAGGAAAAAAGGAGGGCAGATAAAGGCCAGACCTCCTGCCCGCAGAAAGAGGGCAAGGATAAACAAAGAGAGGGCAAAGCCAAAGAAATTATTCCGGTGCCCGTACTAGTTGGCATGCTTTCTTTCCATTCCACGAATGTAGAGCTCAAGACGAGCAGAAATGCCAAGACGTACTGCTACATAATGATGCCCTTCGAACTGAAAAATGCAGGAGCCACCTACCAACGGATGGTAAACATTGTCTTCAAAAACCAATTGGGCAGAAACCTTGAGGCCTACATTGATGACATGGTTATAAAGACAAGAGAAAACTCCCACGAGCTCGACATGGAGGAAACTTTCTCAAACCTGCGCCGCAACATGAAATTAAACCCCCTCAAGTGTGCTTTTGGGGTCAAGGCGGGCAAGTTTCTCAGATTCATGGTCAATCAGCAAGGAATTGAAGCTAATCTTGAAAAAATTTAAGCGATGTTAGACATGAAACCTCCTGCCTGCGTTAAGGATGTGCAAAAACTAAATGGGCGCATCACCGCACTAGGCCGCTTCATCTCGCGGTCTGCAGAGAGATGCCTCCCCTTCTTCAAAACTTTAAAAGGGGGGAAGAAAGATGATGAATTTGCTTGGAGCAATGACTGGGTCAGGCTTTTGAAGAATTGAAGAGATACCTCGTGCAGCCCCCTCTACTCAACAGCCCGGTGCCCGGGGAAGAGCTTTTTCTGTTTTTAGCAGTTACTGATCTGGCAGTAGCTGATGTTCTTGTAAGGAAGGAAAATAACTCCCAAAAACCAGTTTATTATGTATCTAAGGCACTGTCCATCATAGAAGGGCGTTATCTTAATATAGAAAAATTAGCTTACGCCTTGCTTGTATCTGCTCGAAAATTAAGAGCTTACTTTTCTGCACATCCTATAACTGTACTCACTGAAGCCCCGCTTAGAAAGGTTTTACATAAACCAGAGTCATCGGGGAGAATGCTAGCCTAGTTGATAGAGCTCAATAAGTTCCGGATCACCTACTCCCCGAGAAGGACAATCAAAGCGCAGGCTTTAGTTGATTTTGTAGCAGAAACTTCATTTAAGCTAGCGGACAGCGACCTGGGATAGAGAAAGCGAACAGAGTCAGAAAGGCCCAAGATAGCTCAGAAGCAGAAATTGTACAGCCCAAAGAGCGTCCAGAAGAAGTTTGGACTTTATTCGTGGACGGGTCTGCGAGCAAGTTAATAAGTGAATCGGGCATACTCTTGATCGCACCCTGCGGGGTGAAATTCAAAAGAGCCTTGAGATTCAAGTTCAAAGCATGGAACAATCAGGCTGAGTATGAAGCGATTATAGCAGGCATGGAACTAGCCAGAGACTTGGGAGTTCAAAACATTGAGATAAGTAGTGACTCTCAGCTCATAGTAAACCAAATCAAGGGGGAGTATCACACGATCAACCCAGTACTAGAAAAGTATTGCGGTCTGGCCAAATCCCTTCTCGCTAATTTCGTATACTATGAGCTAAACCAAGTGATGAGAGAGGATAACGTTGAGGCTGACCTCCTCTCCAAAATCACCGATCAGGAAGTCATAGACTTAGATGCGGACTGCCAAATAAAGTTCGCAGAAGCACCTGCTATAGATCGGATTCAGATAAACAATATTGAGGATCAAGAAAGGGGCTGGGTAAATGAAATCAGGGATTACATCGAGAAGCAAACCCTCCCCGAGGATCAATCAAAGGCTAGAGCCATCAAAAAGGTGTCCGCCAAATATCTCATCCTAGACGGAGTATTATTCCGACGGTCACTCACCAAGCCTTTGTTGAGATGCGTCAAAACTCACATGGTCATCAATTTACTCTATGAGGTCCTTGAAGGAGTTTGTGGTGGACATCCCGGTGCTCGCACCATCTCGGACAAAATTAAATTTGAAGGATTTTATTGGCCGACGATGAGGAAAGATGCAGAAGAGTAAGTAAGAAAATGTGACAAATGCCAGCAGTTTGCAGACATCCCTAGACTACCATCAACAGAGCAGACTTTGGTTGTACCGTCGTGGCCGTTTGATACAATGGGGATTGATCTAATTGGGCCATTCCCAACTGCTCGATGAGGCATTAAGTACGCCGTAGTGGCCGTAGATTATTTTACAAAGTGGACTGAGGCAAAAGCCTTAGCCACCATCTCCGAGGAAAACGTTATAAACTTTGTCCACGATCACATCTGGTACAGATTTGGGGTTCCACGAGCAATAGTCTCGGACAATGGCACTCAGTTCTCTACAAAATTCACAGTTGAATGTGAGAGAATGAGAATACAACATCGTCAATCCGCAGTAGCTTACCCCCAAGAAAACAGTCAAGCTGAGGCCGCGAACAAATTAGTCCTGTCTGCCCTAAAGAAAAATTTGGAAGGACGAGGAGGGCGATGGCTGGACGAGCTCCAGACCGCGTTAAGGGTTATCCGCACTACGATTAGAAATTCAACGGGGGAAACTCCTTTCTCACTCACGTATGGGTCAGAAGCAATGGCTCTAGTGGAGGTAGCCTTACCCACGTACAGAGTCACATAGTTCGATGAGTCTCAAAACGAGGCAAACAGAAGATATGATCTGGACGATCTCGAAGAAAAGAGAATACGAGCAAATGAAAAAATGGTGAACTAAAAGCAGAAAACGAAGAAACACAATGATAAGAGAGTGAATAAAAGAAGTTTTTCAGTTGGAGATTGGGTACTCAGAAACGCTGAAGTACAAGGAACCCAACCTGGTTTTCACAAACTCTCCCCGAAATGGGAAGGTCCGTACGAAGTTACCCAAATAATCAAAGAGGGTACCTACAAATTGCGGACAAGAGAGGTAAAATACCTCAAGAACACTTGGAATAGCAATCACCTTAGAAAGTATTACTATTAAAATCTTTGTATTTTGTAAGGTTGATAGAGGCAATAAATATATGAATATCAAAGCAATTTTTGAACAAATCTGTTGGAAAATCCGTTGTAACAAAAGCTAACGAATTGGAGAGGGGTAAAACCCAAAGATTGTGCCAATCCGTAAGTTATTCCCACCGCCAGAGGGCAAAGGTGGATGCCCGCAAGCGGACGCCAGCAGGTTCAAGAGCCAATATAGACGCTCCTACCTGTTGATGCGCAAAGATCCTCTAAGATCGCACGCCTATATGTGTACAAAAGCCGTCATGCCCGGACACGATCGCGGTCAGGATTCTCCGTCTTGATCGTGTGAACCACTATAAATAAGTGGGTATAGATGCAAGTGGGGACAAAGGCCATTATGCCCGGACCCACTAAATGCGCGCAGGCCTTAGCTGGCCGTCATCGTATGCCTGTATGTACAAAGGCCTACCCATAAGCCCGTATATCGCCACGAGACTCCAAGGGGTCAAACCGCGTGCACCACCAATAGTGGATACAGATGCCAGTAGGTTAAAGGGCCTATATGGCCCTACCTACTGTTGCGTGGACTATTGCCTTACGGCCACAATCTACATGCCCAATGAAAGTAGCTTGCCTCTTTTAAAATTGCACCTTGAGTGTAAGTGGAAGGGAGTGGTCAAAAAAGTTTTAAAAGCCAAATAGACAAACTGGGTTTAGACCCCAAAATTTGTCCAAGGCCGTAACAAACACGATCATAATGAAAAGGGCTGACTCTCATAAAAAATCCAAGAGATTTTGAATAAAGGGTTAGGAAAACTCATAAACGCGGTCAGAAGGTCTACTATGCCCATAATAGCGGCCTTGAGTCCAAAACTAATTGTTCCAAGTCATAAGCTGAAAAAAGAAAATGCAAGAATACAAGCTTAAAGAAAAGCATTGATATAAGTATCAAAGTATTCAAAAATTGCCAAAACTTAAAACAGCCTAAATAAGACAAACAGTTAAAGAAAAATACTTCTTATAAATGGATGAAAATGATTACAAAGTCCTACAAATCTATTTACAAAAGAAGAAACATAAAAATTCTAAGCTATTGGTTGATCTGAAGTAGCAGTCTCCTTGGCCACTTCAGACTTTGGAGTAGGAGAGGGTAGATTGATCGTTGAAATCTCAGCAGTAGTGGATTCATTAGGAGCTGGAGTTGGAGCTGACCGCGGAGGAAATACATCACTGATTGCAGGCCCGTTGGGAAACAGGCTAGCAACAGCGGCTTCAAAAGATAGATTTTCTTGTCCGAACCTCAGCCTATCTAGTTCATTCCTGAGGCTGGAAGCAGTGACCGCGGCCACAGGAGGCAAGGAAGAGGCTGCTGCGAGCTCCAAGTTGGCTATCTCATCCGCAGTCAGATGGACCAATGCATGCTCGGGCATGCAGAGATCATCTGTGGAGATCAAAGAGCCTATAATGGCCAATTGCTCCGCAGAGAACTTGCCCGTGGTAGCAAAATTCATTAGCTGCGTCGATAAGCCGAGATTGTACTGGACAGAAGACTCATCCAGAATCCTTTCCTTACACTCCTCGGAGTTTTTGTACTGCTCCACAGCTTCCTTGCGAGCAGCCTCCAGAATGGACACCCTCTCCAATTAGAACTGCCTCAGAGGGAGCAGTTGACCGGACAGATTGTCCACAGAGTGCTCCAAGGTCTGCACCGTCTTCTGGGCAGCCTCCAGCTTGGCCACAAGCTCTTCATTCCTCTTCTCGAGCTCAGCCTTATGCCCGCCGTGCTTATCCCGCTGCCCTTTGTACTTGTCCAAATCCTTATTGGCCACATCCAAGCGAGCAATAAAATCCTTCAGGTCTCCCTCCTTCTCAGTCAGAGAGACCGTCAGACTCCTCACTCACTTGCTCATCAGCCTTGGACAACTCCTTGGCCTTTTCAGTCAAAGCCTTGACTTGATCAGACAGGATGCGGGCCTGCTCGTCATTAATTTCCTGCATCCTCATAGACTTATTGGCCATCTGGGAGCAGAGACATAAAATAGTTAACAATGGGCGGTCCTGAAAAGTAGCGATTCAGTATCAGAAAAAGTATTACCTCAATGGCAATTAAGCCCATATCTCCGGACAGGGCGGCCGAGTTCATCTTGGAGACTACACTCAAATAAAAATCAGGGGCATAGAGTCTATTTAATGCTCCTTGCCCGATCATGGAGTTTTAGCCTGCGCGATAATAAGGATCCACCCCTTTTATTTTGGGGACTTTCTCGATCTTATTCTTCAGACTCCTGGCCGGATTGCGCAGTTCGTTAGGAGCCATGGGATAGGAGGCCGAGCAGATGGTCCTCCCTTTATTTGAGGGAGGAGCGAAGCCTGAGCCAGTGGAGGCTGGGGCATGTGTTATCTCCGCCCCCCTGTGAGTTTTCTGCGGTCTATCCTTGCTCGCCACATCATCGGAAGCCGACCTCTTTTTGGACTGATCGGTATGTCCGGTAGAGATGGTGTGGTCAACGGAAGGGTTGGAGCCGCGAGCAGAAGATGGTGGAGGTCCTCCCCGAGGAGGAGGGGGCAGAGGCAGGTCCTTCGTCCGAGGGATCCCCTTACCCGCGGCTAGAGTGGCACCGATCAGCCTGTCAACAACAGGCGGAAGGGCACCCTTTGGCAGAGATTTTCCCAAAGCAGCTTGTCTGGCCGCTACTTCCCTCTCTTCGTGGGCTAGCTTCCTAGGACGCACTTCATGGAAGCTTGATTGCCCTTTTTATTGTTTAGACCGAACCATATATGGCTGCCTACGTTCCCCTTTTACAAGAAAGACTAAGAGGCTCAGGTTTTCGTAGTTCATTCTGGTGAACTATTTTTTTATGTGCAGCCCTGTTTTTTGCCTAGACCGCCCTTTTTGGGGTTTTCAGCCTAGCTGGGTATTACTCTTTTTGAACTTTTCTTTTTTTTTTTATATTTTTTTTTTAGACATAGTATCTTTTGAGCTTATCACCGTTGACTGGGTGGACAAAGGGATTGTCGTCCAGGTCTGCAAGCTTCATGGCTCCTCTCGATAGTATCTTATGCACCACATAAGGGCCGATCCAAACGGGTTCCCATTTTCCAGGGGGTTGTCTCTGGTAGGGGGCTTCACTTTCAACACTAAGTCACCCTCTTTGATGTCTCTGGTCTTGACCTTTTTGTCAAATGCTCTGGCCATCCGCCTCTGGTAGGCTCGGGTGTGTTCCATGGCTTTAGCCTTCTCTCATCAAGCAGAGCCAACTCATCATGCCGGCTGCGTAACCATTCTACTTCATTGACACTATTTTCCAGGAGGACCCTTAATGACGGGATTTCCAACTCCACTGGTAACACTGCTTCCATCCCGTAGGTTAGGGCAAAAGGAGTTTCTCATGTAGCCGTTTCCGATGTTACGCAGAGCCCCGAGAGTGCCAAGTGCAGCTTTTCGGGCCAATCACGACCACGGGTGGCCATTTTCCGGATGATCCGTTCGAGCGTCTTATTAGCAGCTTCCACGGCTCCATTAGTCTGAGGTCTGTACGGAGACGACTTATGGCGAGTGATTCTGAACTCTGACAGCAACCTATCGCAGTCCCCTTCAAAGTGCGAACCATTATCGGAAATGATCTCGTTGGGCACCCCATATCTACACATTATGTTTTCTTTGATGAACTGGGCAACCTTCTTGGAAGTGAGGACCTTGTAGGACTTGGCCTCTACCCACTTGGTAAAGTAGTCGATGGCTACTAGCACAAATTCATGCCCATTGCTTCCTGCCGGGGCTATTTTCCCTATCACGTCAATACCCCAAGTCGCAAACGGCCAAGGAGTCGTCATGCAGTACAGGTCATGAGGTGGGAGATGGTTGAGGTTGGCAAACCGCTGGCATTTGTCACATGCTCGGACGTGCTGGACACAGTCTGTTTCCATGGAAATCCAATAGTAACCCATTATGAGGATCACTTGCATCAGGGCTCTGGCATTCATATGAGGACCGCAGGGACCATTGTGGACTTCAGTCATCAACTCTTTGGCCTTTTCTTGAGTGACGCACAAGAGGAGTGGTCCTTGGTACCGCTTCTTGTATAGGTTGCCTCCTAGAATGACATAATGGGAGGCCAACCTTTTCAAGGCTTGCAAGCTCTTGGCTCTGACACCTTCTTTTGGTCTACCTTCTTCGTCTCTGAAAGCTGACTCTCCATCTTTGAGGAACTGGTAAATTTGATTTTACCAGGGTTCCTTTATAGGCTCGGGTCCCAGGTCTACTTCACAACAGAAGGCTGGGGCTTCTCGTCTACCCACTCGAAAGGGTTTTATGGCTTTTCCCTCGGGGATCTCTACCAGTGAGGCTAGAGTAGCTAAGGCATTTGCGAATCTGTTCTTTTCCCTCGGCAAGTAGTGGAAAGTCACTTCTACGAAGCTGTCCGATCCAACTCCTCCATATGGGCATGATACCGCTGAAGATTAGGGTCTACAGCCTTCCATTTGTTGGAAACCTGGTTGATGATCGTGGCCGAGTCTCCGTAAACTTTGAGCTCCTTGACATTCCTTTCTAAGGCAGCTTCCAAACCAAAGAATGCAGGCTTCGTACTCGGCAACATTGTTCGTGGCGGGAAGTTCAACTTGAGGGCTATGGGTGTATGCTCATCTTTCGGATCGACCAGTAGCATCCCGATGCCATTTCCTCTTTTGTTAGCGGATCCGTCAAAGAATAATTGCCATCGGTTTCGGGCTCGACTACAAAGATCCCTTCATCTGGGAATGGGGTTCGAGACCCTCCGTCCTCATTGCGGGGAAGTTCGCCAGTGGTCCGATAACGCTTGACCCTTGATGGCCTTTCTGGTCACATAGTTGATGTCGTACTCGCTAAGAAGAAGGACCACTTTGCTAGACGCATCGAGAGGGAAGGCTTATCAAAGATGTATTTGATGGGGTCCATTTTTGAGACCAAATTCACAGGTGGGCTTGCATATAATGCTTCGCCTTGCCGACTACCCACCAGATCCCGCACAGGTCTTTTCACATGCCGAGTAATTGAGCTCACTTCCCGCAGCCTTCCGGTTGACAAAGTAAGTGGCATTTTCTACCCGAGAGTCTTTCTTCTCTGAGCAAGCATAGCCCCAACCGCCGTATCGGTGACAGTGAGATAGAGCGAGAAGAGGTTTCGTCTATGTGGGGGCATAGCATTGGAGGATGTACCAAGTATGCCTTAATCTGGTCAAAAGCATCCTGGCATTCTTCGGTCCATTTTGTGTCTACATTCTTCTTCATGAGCTTGAATATGGGCTCGCACATAGTGGTCAACCGATTGACGAAACGGCTGATGTCTTGCGGTTTTCCCATAAAGCTCTTGACTTAAATGCAGGTTCGAGGTGGCCTCATATCCATAATGGCTTTGATCTTTTGGGGGTCAACTTCAATACCTCGCTCCGTGACCATATACCCAAGCACTTTTCCCCTTGTCACTCCGAAGGTGCATTTGGCGGGGTTTAGTCTCATGGAATGTTGTCTCGGCCTCTCAAAGAACTTCCGCAGTCAACAAAGTCTTGCCCATCCTCGCCTTTGGAGTGGATTATCATGTCATCTACGTAGACCTCAATCTCCTTGTGGATCATGTCATGAAAGCGCGGTTGCCCTTTGGTAAGTAGCCCGGCGTTCTTAAGCCCAAATGGCATCACCGTATAATGGTAAGTTCCCCACGGTGTGGTGAAGGTCATCTTTTCTTTGTCTTCCTCGGCCATCTTGATCTGGTTGTAGCCTGCAAAGCCATCAACGAAGGATTTGACTTTGTAGTTGGCAGTGGAGTCCACCAGGATGTCTATGTTTGGCAAAGGGTAATCGTCCTTGGGGCCGGCCTTGTTCGAGATCTCGGAAATCCACACAAGCAAATAAGACCTTCCCATCGGCCTTGGTGACGGCCACAATATTGGATAACCATGTCGGATATTCGATGACTCTGATGAATCCTACCCGCAGTAGCTTCTCAATCTCTTCTTTGACTGTAGAGACCACTACGGCTTGATCTTCCTCGCTCTGTTTTTTACCGGCTTAGCATCTCGGTGCTAGAGGGATTACGTGCTCTACTATTGAACCGTCTAGCCCGGCATATCCCTGTATGACCATGCAAACACGTTGACATATTCTGCGAGTAGATTGATCGGCCTGTCCCGTTCAACCCCCTGGAAGAAGTTTCCGATCTGTGTCTCTTTAGGTTCCTCGACGGTACCCAAGTTCACACTTGTCAAAACCTCCTCGGACTTGGGCCCGGTTTTCCTCTTTTCCGAAACCCGCTTAAAGATTTCTTTAATGTATTGTTCATTTAGTGTGTTTGCATCTTGTTCAAATGATTCATTATTAACCTTTGTTAAGTTTTGAGTTAATTTATCATTTGTTAAGTTGGCAATAAGAGGATACTCGAAAGATCTGTCATTTCATTCAAAATAAGGGGAAAGATGACATCGATTACATTTTGATAGTCCTCGGGTGTGAGGCCTTCGGATGACTCAGGACTCGGAATTCAAAGATTCCTCGACTCGGCCGTGTGGACGACAGGGTGTTTGACACGACCGGGTTGAGAAGGACGGGGTACCAATCCAAGCTCCGCGATCATTCTTTGTCGGCGGCTATTGGCCCGAGAACGTCTCCCAATTCTTCAACGGCATCTCTGTCTTAGTTACCAAAGTGCGGGGATCAAAAGGATTTTCACCACCGTCTCCAATTACGGCAACTATCTCATCGTCTCGAGCCGAAGTCGATCAAATCGGGATCTGTGCTTCTTCATCAAACAACCGTAGCAAGCCCCACTCACTGTCTTCACTAATGCGCCTTCTATCTCGGCTGATCTTCGGAAGAGCTAACTCGAAGGCGGAGAAATCCATTACCCTGGATGCTGACTCTTTGACGCTGTCTGAGTTCCCCTTGAAGACATACTCGTTCTGAATGGTAGTGGTAGCCCCAGGAATGTCTGGCAAGTCAAGGAGCATTCTTCGAACAGGATTGGCTGGCTTTCCTCTCATTTTCTCAAGATTTTCCAGAAGGGTTTTCTGCAAGGAGATCTGGTGATCACTTTAATCGTATTGTGTCCCGCCTTTTGTAAAGTAATGGGTCAGGGATAAACTGTAGGGATGAAGCTGGACCCCTTTAGCTTTTCTGCCATTCCGAGAATTCGGTTTGTACCCCAAGCCGTATCTGGTAGTCTGTTCCTTTGCTTCGATGATGGTATTGCGACCCTGAAGTCTTCTACCCAATCCAAGTCCCGGAAGATAACCCATTTTTCTCATCATTCTCATGGCGGGAGGGATCTTATCGGAAGTAGTGGTGAGGTCGGTGCAACACACTTGTGCTTTGGAAGGAGCTACAGAGAATCCTGTCAATGCCAACCCTTCATCATCATGTTTGATTTCCAATATCAGGATATCTCCAGTGCTGGTTCCTTCTACCGTGACACTGTCTCCGTAAATGGTGGTGATAGTGCCATCATTTGACTGAAATTTGACGCACTGGTGCAAAGTAGAGGCTGCCCCATTTATCTGGTGGATCCAAGGCCGTCCCAGCAGAGCAGTAAATGAAATCGGAATATCAATCACTTGAAAATCAACGTTCATGACCTTTTTTCCGAACCACAGCTTGAGAGTAGCAATCCCCAAAACTGATCGTGCAGTAGAGTCATAAGCCTTAATAGTCTGACTAGAAGGCTTCAAATCCGTTGGTTTCAAGTCCAATAAGTCCATCATCTTGGCTGGCAAGACATTCATTGCAGACCCTCCATCGACTAATACCCGTGGCAATCGATGCTCTTCTAACTGGACTGTGATGTAAAGAGGTTCGTTATGACTAGCCCCATACTTTGGCAGGTCCAAGTCAGTGAAGGTAATGATGTTTCCATAATGGATACTTCCAATCATTTGGACGACCTCATCTGGGGTGACATCTATGGGCACCATGGTCTTGGCCAAACTTTCTTCTAGCTTCAACTTATGAGGGTATGAAGAGGTTAACAGGGACCACAAGGAGATATTGGCTTGGGTACACTTCAACTGAGTCAACACCGGATCCTCTTTGTCAGAGTCTGGTTTTTCTACTTCCGGCTTATAAGGCCTCTTATCTGTCTTTGGCTCCGAGACGGCATTCCTTTTGTCACCCTTAGGCTGCTCAATACTCATCTGTCCAGACCGAGTCATCACATAGACATTAGATTTTTCCGGGTCATCATTCCTACTGGAGGATTCTGTTAGCTCTTTCAAAGTCAGAGGCGGGCTCTTGCTGGCGTATGGCCAATTCTGCTGATTAATCTGATTAACGGCACTACTGGAGGCATAGGCTGCTTCTCGAACCTGATCCCAAGTTAACGGCTTTCTGACCTTCTCAGGGTTCTGACTCTCTGATTGGCTTAGCAGTTGGCTGGTTTCAGCTTTACCTTCTCCGTTTAGAGCCTTCACAGTCTCATTCAAACTTTTCAAAGTCAGCATGCAACAGGAGTTATCACTTTCAGGGTTTGGAGCCTGGCGAATGGCTTTCTCATCCGGACCTAACAATTTTTTCAACAGAGTGGGATCGCATTCCTCATCACTGTCAAGCATGTCCCTTCCTTCTCTAGGGGTCAACCTTCTGACGGCATCTTTGACGTTGGCCAAACATTTTCTGAAGTGGGAAATTCCATCATCAATAAGGATTTCTGCGGGGTCAAACCTCATGGCGGGTTTCTGTTCTTTACTGTCGGGAAGGTTTTCTGGGCTTTTTGGCTTCTGGGCTAACCACTCCTCTACTGTTCCTTCCGGCACTTCGACTGTGTCTTCATCAGTATCACTGCAGTAACTCCCGTGGGAACTTTCGTCTTGACTTTGATGACCAATGAGGGCAAAAGCAGGTCGGGATACTTGACGCCATATAAGAGGTATCTTGGACTCCTCCTCTGACTTGGGAATTACCAAGAAAACATCGTTGTCATCATGGGACATAAAGGGAACTGGGGTCGCCTCGAGACTTAAGACTCTTTCCAGGGCATCCATACACTCTTCTTCAGACCAGGTTTCAGGAGTGACTACTAACACCGTAACAGAGTCTACTCTTCCTGATGAGAGTTTGGCTTCAGCGACGCTTACGTGTTCCAGATCGGCGGGCGGAGCCCACTTTCCTCTTTCAGCTAGGGCTTCAATTAAGTCCCTCCATTCACCGACCAAGTCTTTGTAAGGAGTATTGAACTCTAGGATGTAGGACTCATATGTTGCCTCATCTAAGCTAGCATCCTTTTCCTTTTCCGAGCCTTCACACAGGCTGCAAATACACTTTGAAGTGATTTCATCCCCTATTCCAGGTCTGTGGTTTTCTACCTCATCTTGCCCTTTAGGTTTCACTTCTGCTGACTCCAAGTCCATTCCTTCTACTGAACTGTCATCATCACTGTAAATCCATCCATTCCTATTCTCATTTCCGACTGATTCTTCACTACCACTGTCTGAGAGATAGGCAAATTCACAGGCGTTGACGAAATTAGAGAGGTCAGGGTGGCACTGGGATTTCAGGGTAAGGAGATTTGGATTAGGCTGAGAGGAGGAAAAGAGTCCCACGGGGGAATGCAAAGGCTGCAAGGGTGTCGGGACCCTGACGGCTCGGGATGTTGGGGAAGACTGAAAAGGGACAGTCTTTGGCAAAGGCTCATATGTGGATGGAGGAGGGGATTGGCTATAGGCTAGCTCTTCTTCCCTAGTCATCTGGTTACCCAAACCAGTGTTGTTCTCTGTTGAATCGGACATTCTGACTCTCTGGACTGACCAAACTGAGGATTCTGGCGAACTGTCTGAGAATTCTGCGCTAACAAGTCGCTGACCCGGTGTTCTCACCCACTTCTTTCTCGCTGCGGGAAAGGGATAGGAAAGGTTTAGACTCGGGGTAGGTGTTTAGGCTGAAGGCTCAGGCAATATGCAAATTAGAATCTTCCAGTTTACTTAAAACAGTGTCTTTTATTAATATCTATTTGGTTGGAAAAGGAGATTTGCCCTTCTTTTTCGCAACTACTCTAGATCCTGGATCAGTAGGTTCCGTCACTACGTCTATAAGCCCCTCGTATTCCACCTATATTTCGACCTCCCAGGGTGGACAGCCCCGGGCGAGGGTCCTATAGGGCACGCGGATCCCACCGACCGAGAGTAAAGAACACTCCTAACGGGTCTAGCGGGTCATAGGACCTTTTAACGCACGAGCGATGCGGATTATAGTCAAGGCAATACCGGGAAAGTCTCGTCTTTCTGCCTTGATAGAATTTTGGCAGAATTTCGCTTGAGCGAATGACGTTTTAACTTTCGGTAATGTCCGAGAAGATAATAGGCATGGGTCGGGCGGCAAAAGCCGGATGACACAGTGTCACATTGAACTTCGTTGCATACGCCGGGCGTGAGTCAGAATCGAGGTCAATGCTGGGTCAAGATCTAGCCAATTTTTCTTTGTCGGAATTTTGGCAGAGCTTCGCTTGAGCGAAAGATCTTTTGATTTGTTGGCAAAGACTCGGTCTCGACTCTTACGCATTCCGTGCGGGTCAAGGTCAAAGTCAATGTCGGAGTCAAGACCTCGCCAATTTTTCCTTGTCGGAATTTTGACAGAGTTCCTCTTCCGTTATGAACTAAGGCTTGACCTTTACGGGGGTATGCAACTGGGCTATATGACATGGACTAGACCAAAAACCAACCAAAAAGTCACGGTTTTTTGAAACGTGTGACACGGACTGTGCATTGGTCGACACTGGCTGCCATGGGGAGGTTGGGATGATTCCGTGCGCGCCCGGGAGCATCGTAAGGCTGTCCGCGACTGCAGCTGGAACCACCCTCGGGTTTGAAGGACGTGCGTGCAAAGTGTACAGGATATATTAGGTGCGCGTAGTGTGCGGTCTCCTAAAAATGTTCCTTTTTGAGTTAAAACAGAGATTTTCATAAATGTGTTTTAAAGGAATGATTTTCGGGACGGGGAAAATGCAACACGTAAGCACGTAAATTTTCTGGGAGCCCCAGTCAGTCATGGAGCTGAATAGCCTCAAGCTGCTAGGACTGCCAGATTAACCATGATTTTTCCTGGTGGAATTGCCACTGAGGTTGCCTGGTCAGAATCCAAGGAGGATTGAGCCGTACGACTGCATGGATCAATTTTCCAGGTTCCACTCATTTGCTATTTTTCGGGTTGTTTCCCGTTCAAAGTATGCACAGATTCCAAGATGCAAATGATGCAATGCAAGGTAAAGAAAGCAAGCATGATTAATGAAATCAGCGACAGGAGTCTAACCCGCTCAAAGGGAAAAGCTTTCTTTTATTTTTTCAAAAAAAAATTTCGAAAAGGGATACTGGTACGTGGGATTGTTAAACCACCGGTTATCCCAACTCCCACATCAGGGAGTTGTAAGTGCTCCAATTTGAGTTGGTAGCTTTTTCGTTAGAAAGTTAACGAAAGTTTTAACATTTCTAACATTTCTAACAATTCCTAACATTTCTAACAAAGTGAGGGTAGATTAGGGATTGCCATTTAAAGATAAACAAGGAAAAGAATCTCAAAAAGCAAAAGAAATTGGAAAAATCCGAATTGGGCAAGTTGAAAAACACAACCAGTTTGAATTTTCAAAAGATTATTCCTTCTGTCCAAAAGGCCTGCAGCAGCGAAGTGAACAGTGCACGCGACAGTCGGATCCGCGCGGACATCTTTGTCCCTCACAGGGGCCTATAAATTGAACCCTTCTCTCTCAGTAAAACAACACAATTTGATCACAGCAACGAAACTCTGGCGAAATATAGAGAGAAAACAGTGGGAATCCTTAGATTGCCACCATTTTCTCTCCAATCTTTCCCAAATCTCACTCACTCACAAACACTTCAAATCACTCTCATACATACTCTCATACATACACCAATCCAAGCTCAAATCACCCTATAGGAGGAGGATTAGAGAGAAAACATAGAGGACTTCATTGTTATCTACTTGTTTTCTCTTTAACCAACTCAAATCATCAACCCTAAAAACCCTCAAACACTCTCATATTCAAGCCTTAAACACTCTCATATTCAAGCCTTCAAACACAAAACACAAGGAAGATAGGTATAACCTCCCTCTCCTTACCCTAAAATTCATCCATGCATGCATTTTCAAGCTACAAAATGTAGTTTATTCATCTTCTTGCTTTAGATCCAAGAAGATCACCATGGAAGTTCATCTCCATGGATGATCTTCTACAGGGATCTACATTATTTTCAAAGTGTTCTTACTCTCTTGCAAAGAAAACACATTTTCAAAACCCTAAAAATCATTTTCATACATCAAATCTCATTTTCAAAGGATAAAATTCCCCTTCCCAAGCAAATGAAGTGCTTAGTCCTAATGTACCCCAATGATGGTTTGATATAGTTGATTCACCACTAAAATGTCAAGTGATCACTAATCAAAACCTAGGGAAATGGGGACAAGCATGGATGCAAAACCCCCTTTAAAATCATATTTTCTTTCTTGAGAAGTTGCTGTCCAGTAGCAATTTCCTCAGACCTCAGTCCATGGTCTAATTTTTTGGACATAGATAAACTTGGAATTTGGTGTTGACTACAAAATACTTTTTGTAGACAACATCCAGATCTTTCCATAAATATTTTTACTTTATTTTTTGTGTGAGTAAAACTCCTTTTTTAAAATTTTCTTTTAAAGGTCAGTTCATCAGTCTCTGGAAATACAGATTTCAGATCTGAGATTTCCAGAAGGTTTTGACCCCTAAAATTACTTCCAAAATGGAAAGTTCCTTTGCAGAAACCCTATTTAGGGTGTTTTAAGAAACTTTCATTCTCTGACTTTCCCCAGATTCTGAGGTTTTGAAGCCTTTAAGTCCATTTCAAAGTCAAGGGTCAACTGCCTTTTTCATTCTGGCAGAATTGCTTTTCAACTCCCAAAAATCTTTTGAGTGCCAAGACTCAACCCAAAAATCATACCAAAAATCTTGGGGATTGTTCAAAGTCTTATAAAGAGTTCCCCATTTTTGTTTTTCTCAGTTTCAACTCATTTTGGTCAAAACACACACACACACAACAAAAGGATTTCAAATGTTTGGAAGACTCGTTTTACGAGGCGCTCCGGGTGCACACTAACGTCCTTCCCGGCGCGTAACATGACCTCCGAACCTAAATCTCTGATCTCGGGCTTTTTTCAAAGTTTTGGCCCTTAAAACAAAAATGGCGTGGCGACTCCGTTTTGATTTTCACAAAAAAAATCGGGCATCATCACAGTGGCGACTCCGCTGGGGAATTTAAGCTTTTTCTAAAAAAAAAATGATATTTGGTATATTGGTGGAAACCATTAAACTTTCCGTTATCGCCTCCTAACACGAGTCGGGGATAAATTGTGGTCTAACAATCCCACGTACCGGTATCATTATTTTCAAAAAAAAAGAAAAGCTTTTTGAGGGTCAAGCTTCCGTCTCAACATTTGAAAATCCTTTGCTTTGTGTGTGTTGATTTTTGCACAGTTTTCGTGTTTGTTTTTGGCCGCCTCGGAAAAAGTCAAAATTTTGACTGTCGGAATAATGTCCCTAACTGTCGGAATTTTCGTGCCTATGTGCTTATGCGTTCATTAAATTTCAAAAAAAAAAAATTCAAAAAAAAAGGATTTTCAAAAAAAAAAGAAAATTTTCAAAAAAAAAATCATGCATCATGTTTTTAAGACACATAAAAATTTCTATTTTACTCAGAAAAAGAAGATAGACTGCTTGCACACTACGCGCACGTTGACCGTACACTGCACACTACGTCCTTAACCCGGGGAAATCCTTGTCGCGGTCCGTTTGGTCTTATTACGCCTCTCGGATGAGCACAGGACTACCCAAATATCCCATGGAGCCTCGTGTCGACCATGCACTTGTCCGTGACACACTTTGTCCGAGACCCGGTTGGTTTTTAGTGCAGTGCGTGTCATGCCTGTACGTGTATAGACCTTTCCTTTCAAGCCTTTGTCGGCATACCGACTCAATATCTTTGGGGACCCTAATCGGTCGAAGTTACGCCGGTTTTCCGCCGCGAGACTTTGACCAAGATATTGACCGGCGCCTTGACTTCGGCTCGGCTGGCACAAATTATACATTGACTCCCGGCATTGACACTTTGAGTCATCAAGGATTAATGATTATTCCATGCCTAATTACGGCTTAGCGACGACAAGTCAAGATCAATTGTGGACGCTTATCGGTCCAAATCATGCCGACTTTTCGTCGAGCCGGATATGATCTTGACTTTTGACGTCGGCTTTGTCCGTAATTTACATCGAATGCTCGTTAAGACTCGATTACCCGCCGGACTTTTAGGATCGTTTTTCTTTCGGTCGGTGGGACCCGCTTGCCCTATAGGACCCTCGCCGGGGCGTCCCACCCCTGGGAGGTCGAAATACGGGTGGAATACGAGGGGCTTATAGACGTAGTGACGGGGCCGCGATCCGGGAATCGAGTAGTTCGCGAAAAAGAAGAGCAATCTTTTCCAACCGATTAGGTTAATAAAACATGTTTTAAGTAAACAAGAACAAATAAGCGCATGTTGCATGAGCCCTAAGCCCAAACACCAACCTGTTTCACTTTCCCGAGTCTGAACCACACCCTTTTGTGCCTTCCACAGTAAGCAAAGTTTGGATCGAGACCCGGGTCATCGTTTGTTCGGCTCGGTCATTCCGAAGTCGGATACTTCATCGGTTTCCTCCTTCGCTTCAGCTCAAAGTTTCGAATGACCAACTCGAAGGAGAACGGTGGGGACGTACAACTCCACACCCCGAAAATCCGCAAAATGCCGAGCAGTGGAATCGGATGTTGGAACGAGATAAGACAAAATCAAGAGGCTCGGATCGGTCGGTTATTGGAAAGTATCGAGAACCCGGGGCTAGCAATTGTTCACCACCCTAATGGAACCTTTACGGTTGATGCAAAGGTTGGAACTAATTACCCTCCAGGGCATGCCAACTACCATCAAATGCCTGTCCCCTTTCGTGTGGAACTACTAATGGGCCAAGCATCCCAAGCCTATCACTCGGCCTGCCTCTCGGCCTCATCATATCGATCTTGGTCAACTTCCCCGGCACCTCCCGGTTTTCACCTTTGGGTTTCAATCGGCTTGGAATGGGTCGGTTCGCTACTCCAAAACCTCGGTCGGCCGGGTCATCAATGCGGAATTGGTCGATTCGGTACATCTCGGCCCTTCTTGCTCGATACTCCTCGACAATCCGATCTAGGTCAACTTTGCCCCGGTGCCTCTCGGGTCTCACCACCAGGATTGAGTCGGTTGGCTTTCGCCCGCGGCTTGGAAGGGGTCGGTTTACTACTTCACAACATCGGTCTGGTTCGGGTCATCGGCTTGGAAGGGGTCGGTTTACTACTTCACCACATCGGTCGCTCGGGTCACCATCTCGGAATGGGACATGTCGTTTCTCGAGCTCCATGGTTCGAGAGGGCCGGCTTGCTTCCTCCAATTCTCAAAGCACACTGGCCCCTATGATCTGCAAGATCACGTGGGCCACCGGGCTTTTATCACCACTTCATCGGGCTCTACCCCGCCCCTCCGGTTGGGAAGTCCGACAAGGTCAAATGCTCCTCATCAAATTCTCCACCCGGCCGTTACGCAAGTGCTCTGCTCATCAAGTACGGTATACACATTTCCCTTGCGGTCATGTTCCTCGGTGCGGTCAAGACACATTCAATCCTCTTTGTTACGATGCCTCAAACCTCATGTTTTCGGCGGCCTTACGGATCCGCACTCCTTGCTCCCTGGTATCCACCCATTACGAGCCATATATCTTCATCTTCGGCAAGCTGCCGGGCCTTATGAGGAAGATTACGGTCACGCTTTTAATGCTCGGCTTGTCATTCCTCCCACCAAAGTACTTCCTACTGTGGTTTCGTTTGCTAATGCCAATCTTGTGGCGGGGTCATGCAATCCTAATGTTCCTATCGACTCGTCCAATGGATTATTGGTAGAACCAATTAAGAAGGTACAAGAAAAGCCTAGCAACGAGAGTATCGACGATCGCTCGACTCGGGCCATCTCACCATATCAATCTTGTGTATCGACACGAATGAAGTTTACAAAAGGTCGAATCTCGACGATTACATTGATGATTACATCAAAAGGGTTCGTGCACGGGAAAAGACTACGAGTGCGAACATGTCTCGCCGCTATAAACCTTACCCTTCCAACACGGCTCCGACATCCGGTAAAGGAAAGAAGGCATTGTGTACAATTGACGGCCCCCAAAAGCAACCAAGAAATGGTGGTCCTTTAAGGCAACGAGAACGTTTTGATGATCTTGGGATGCCCATGGGCTTAATTTTCAAGGGCTTAGTAAGGGTAGGCCTTTTGGAGCCTCTCAAGGACTACCATCCAAGGAGCTCAAATGCACCTCTCGACATGAGTAAACACTGCGCCTTCCATGATCATTATGGCCACACGACCGACAACTGCATAGTCTTGAAGAGAGCGGTTCAAAGGTTAATCGAAACGGGCAAGCTTGAGCGCCCCGATGGACCAAAACCGGCAAACCCTGTTCGGAATGGTGACCAAGTCAATGACCAAATCTCGAATCCAGGGATTTGGGTGTTCCACTAAGCAAAGTTTTAAATAGCTTACTAGAGCGGGGTCTCCTCGAACCCATGAGAAACTATCGGCCCAAGGATCCCAAAATCCCTTTTGACACCACTAAGCATTGTGCTTTCCACCGGTACCACGGTCATACGACCGACAAGCTGTACGGCTTTGAGAAAGGCGATTCGGGGATTAATTAAGAAGGGCAAACTCGAGCGCCTCGGTGATCTCAACCCCGCGATGATCATTTCCCAAACAACGCGAATGTAAACATGATTGAATTTTATGATTCAAACTGCTGTGAATTCAACGAGACTACGACAAGCCAGATGATTTAGTCGCAACAAATGTTGAGAATGGATGGTTTAGTTGCAACAAGCATGTGGCCATGGCAAAAATTTGGATTTGGTGAAATGCTTTGAACTCTCGCCCTCCAGATAAGTTCACGGCGACGCCAAGGTTAAATGGGATGATAATGATCTGATGGCAGATTTGGCAGAAGCGATAAGGATACAAGAAATCCGATGATTAGGAAGGAAGAGTTAGTCCTGGCTTTGGAAAACGCCCATAAGATTCATGAAGAACAGTGACCACTGCTCATCAATGCTCTCCGCCGCCATGGAGTTCGGGTAACGGTTGAGGCGAATGGTTCCCTGGTCATGGTCGAAGATGAGACTTGAAACAGTGATTTCGGTCCCTTCATCCTATAACTCTCCATCCCACGGCCAACACCTCCCTCCATCCACATATGATCCCTTGCCAAGGACAATTCCTCTTGACCCTTTCCGGCACCTCGGGCCATTAGGGCTCCATCGCCTCGGCTCCTCGGAACGAGTTGGGCTCCATCACACCTGTTCCTCAATTTCGGCAATACACCCGGTTTATGCTCCGGCTTCACATAATCGGTTTGAGCTATGTGGCTATGTTCAAGCCTCTACACCCACCCTTTGAATGCGATCATGAGTTGCTAAAAGAAAATCCGGATGCCACAAGTTTTCCGTTGTCATCTACCGGACTTAGTGAATTCACCCGTCATTTTCACCTCGCTGCCGTGTGTTTCCCTCTGGCGATAAGAGTCTTGTTGCGGGTTCCAGTAACTCGAATGTTCCCGTTGATCCCCATGTGGCAATATTGATAGAGCAAGTGAAACAAATGCGGGAGAAGCTTGATCTTATGATAAGTACTGGCACTCCTTTGACCCAAGATGTCGAACCGGGCAAAGAAATGATTACGTCGCGCAAAATTCAAGTGCCCGAAGTGAGAGAATCCGATAGGACAACCCGCCCTGAGCACACTTGTCTAATGCCGTTCCAAGCTTGAGAAAGGCCCGAAGACACGAATCGGCTAGTATCACCCCTTTCACTCAAAACAACCAGCGCATCGCTGAATCCTCCCAAACAGAGCCCAATACCCCTCAAGGTCCTCTCAGGTTCACTTCCTTCCATCAATATGCTCATTCGACAAAGTTCGTCCCCGTGACTTTTCCGACCCGTTTCTTTGGACAACTTGTGCTCGCCCCAGCTGCTCCATGGCCTCAAACTCCTCCACTCCCACCAGTATCATGGGCACGTAACTGATCACTGCCTCGGTCTGCAGTAATGGAATCAGAAGTTAACAGAAAGATGGAAAGCTCAAGCGTCTTGGCAGTCCAACAACAAAGAGTAGCTAGACTAGGGGTTACCCATCCTTTAATATTAAAACAGTCTTTTAGTCAACCTTCGTAGGTTCTAGTACTTTCTTCGTTCAATCAAGTCCTCCTTGGACATTGTAGTTAATCTTAAGTTTTCTATAAAAGAGTCTTTTTCTTTTCTCGCTAGACTTGGGACATTATTTGCACACCTACATTACATTTAATGAAATGGTTTTATTTTAAATGATCACTCGCATCGCTCAACAAATAATCTCTGGAAATGATTAAGATTTTAATTAATTGGTGCGAGAAAGTCAACTAATGCCCTCCCTATACACTTTCCTCACCTCACAAAGGCCTCCATCAAGCCATACACTTTCCAAAACATATCCCCATCATCACCATGATCAAGTCAACGAAGGCGGCAACATCAAGGGACAACAAAAGGCAAGGTTCTAAAAAGCGCTAGGCGGATGCTAGGCGGCGGAGCCGGGCCTAGCGCCTAGGCGGGGACTAGTCGGGGACTAATCGGGATTAGTCGGGATTAGTCAGGACCTAGGCGGGGCTTAGAACTAGGCGTTGGAGAGGGGCCTAGCGCCTAGGCGGGGCCTAGGCGCCCTTAGGCGGGGTCTTTTAGAACAGAGACAAAAGGTCACTCAGCATCGGGAGATCGACACGATATCGAAAAAAACAGGGGCTTACCTCCGCCCCCCATGCATCAAGAAAGTTCAAGTAGAAGCTTGCCTTCGTCCTCAGGTGCTCAAAAAAAAAAGCTTCAAAAAAAAAAAAACAAAAGCTTCAAAAAAAAAACAAAAAAACAAAATCTTAAAAAAAAAAACAACAGCTTCAAAAAAAAAAGCTTCAAAAAAAAACAAAAGCTTCAAAAAAAAAATGAGGCCAAGGACCTAGCACCGCCGATCAGAAGGTTTGACATATGGGCAAAATTAAAGCCCGAAGAACGGAAGTTGTCGACAACAAGGAGCGATTAAAGCAACGGCAAAAACATATCATAAGCCCTTAAGCTGCATCCAAAATCTTTCTCCCCCGATGAAGGACGACGATCAAGAAGCAACGGAATCGCTCAAAATGACTTGTCAAGGAATCACCTCAAGGCCCGCACCTTATCATCCAAACTTCCTATCCGAGCCTTTTCACCAAAAGTACCACAAATGTTCATACCCCTTTTCTAAAGCCAAACACGGTCAGCCCGAACTACGGTGACACGAGCTCCTCACAATGAGGGGAACGTAGGCAACCAGAAATGGTCCGGTCATAAACACATTCAAATCCCGGAAAATCCGGCCTCACCAATAGCCTCTCCTATACACGATCCCTCTTCACCATTCGCCAACTTCGACTCTTGGTATCGGTTGACTTTCTCCTCATGATTAATCAAAATGTTTGTTCATATCGAGATTAGGGGTTGAATAACCCGAACATTAATAAAGCGTTTTAAGCAATCTTGTGATCATTTTGAATAAAACATGTTTTCAGATGTCTCGACAAGTCTTCTTTTTCTACATTATAGGAAAAATAGAGCTAAACACTAATTTTACGTCGCCAGGGGCTTCCATACACTTTTACAAACCTTTCTCAACTTATGCTCTCTCAAAAGAATCAAACCCAAAGCGAGTTCTTTTGTGCCTTCGTCACATGAGGCCATCAACTAATACAAATCGGGGATTCGTCCCACTTTTCGAAAATACGCCCTGCAGTATACATTTCTAAATTGTCTTTTCTTTCGGTTGACTAATTGAATAAAGAAAATAATAAAGTAAATATAGAAGGATGGGTTGCCTCTTTTGCTACATGATAATTCAAGAACGTTGGTTCTTCACTTTGCTACAAGATGGGTTGGGTCTCTGTTCAGTATCAGTCTGCAGTGCCTACCAGGTTGAAGCCTCTCTAATTGTGTCAGATTCACAGTCATGAGACCGAGGCTTTGCCAAGTCACTTCTTCCGAATCAAGACTTCGCAAATACATCTCTTCAGACCAAGGCTCCACCAAGCAAGATGAGATTTGATTGCCATGTTGGTCATGGGCTAGTCAAGTGCAGTTCTTTGATATCCAAGGACGAGGACGGAATTTTAACCAAGACCAGAAATTCATCATATTCCTATGACTAATATTGGAACCCGAGTCCATAAAACTCCTTGTGCCAATCAGAATGAGGTTTCGATGTTCGTCCTTGGAAGATGTCAGGAATTTTGGTTTGACGATTGCCCTCAACCCCGATGGAACTTTCACGGTAGAAGAGGAAAAGGATCCCCATCCCTATCTTGGCCAGACAGACTACCACCACCTTCCTCACACTTTTCTTAACTCGCGAATCAGCCATCCTTTCAGCCTCGGTCTGATATACATTCACATTCGGGCCCTGGGACGCCGTTGGGGAAACAAATTGACTTGATCCGATTTGGGCCAGTATGGTATGCCTCAAAGCGATCGGGGTCGGCTCGGTATGTCACGGCGGTTTGGTATGCCTCGGCGGTTCGGTACAGATCGGTCGGGAGCTTCTCGGTTACATCGGTTTGAAATGCCTTGACAAAGAACCCAGCTCAAGATATCCAATCCCCGCACCGCACAAGCCTCACAAGATCCCTTCATGACCGTCTCAACGGGACAAAGAAACCCCAAATACGGACTCATCGGACCCATGCAGCCTAACGTGACCGATCGGTTCACGGCTCCTCGGCGGGGCAAAATCGCACGGAATGTCTTCTCATGGTTGGGGTTACCTCGGAATACCACAAAGAAATTGGAATCCCACCTCGGTTTGGAACCAATCTATCAGGGGCCTTCGCAAAGCAGCTTTGGAATGCTTCCACAGCCTGGTCCAGGGCAACGGTCGAAGCCCTTCCTCGTAATGACGCTAGCTCGGCCGCTCCTCACACAGCCTTTCACAAATCCATTCCTCACTCGGGCTTCGATGGGTTACCAAGCCTCCATCCCAGTTTCATCGCAATCACCAGGACCGCAGTACCCCTGGTCATGCACCTTCAGCTATGCAATTCAACAATCGGGGACAGCCTCGCACTTAAGCCTACTTATGGGCCTCACTCCGGAAATCCGAGTTACCCAGTACATCGAGACCGCTTTGCCCTCTTTTCCGGTTGAAAATCAACAACAAGCCGCAAGGTTCTATCCCTTTGCCCGGGGTCCTACTCAAGCTCCCTGGGTGATTCGGGCCAAGGACAGGATTTCACCTATGTCCCCAGATCGGCCGTTCCCTCCACCTGTATGCCGGTGGTAGCTCCTCTCGCTAGCTCGACCGCTGGTTTGAATGCCATGGTTCCACCACAAGACCCTCATTTGGCTTGATTCGTGGAACGACACAAGGAAATGAAAGCACGATTTGCCGAATTGACTGCTAAGAAGTCTCGCTTTCCGGCCAACGAACCCGGACTCCTTTGTTCCCCACAAATTCGTGATGCCTAATTTGGATCTCTTTGATGGCACCGCATGCCCGAAACCCATCCGGACACGTATACCTTGGCAATGAAGGTCAAAAGGGGCGCCAATCAGCGGTTGGGCGACTATTTCGCCTTCTCTTTGAAGTCCAGTGCTCTAAAATGGTTCTTCCGCTTAAAATCCGAGGCCGTGGCTACATGGGACCAGACTACTAGCCAATTTGGAGTGGGAAGCAAATAGATTTGACTGCAGACAACAATGCGGCGTCCCGACGAGAACATCGGGGACTTTTACAAGCAAGATGGCAACTCCTCCTTTTGAAGAGGAACAACTAGACATCTTTCAGCCACGCCCGAAACCACATCTCGAGGGCCTCACTTAGCAATTTCCCTATCCGGATCTACGGGCAGTGATCAATTCCGGGGCTAAATTTGAGAGGGCTTACAATCGGCTAGCCGAGTTGTCGCACCTGCTACGGATACCGGGTTTCTTCCACCTCCAACACGACTCTGAAAAAGGGCAGTGTGAGAACCGATCGAAAAGGGGACCCCAAGGACCCAATACAGTCAACAATCCATTCCCTAAAAAAAAGTAGGGTGAATATGATTGAAGCCACGAACAAGCCAAGTGCCACTATGGCTAACGGTTCCCATATGGAAGACACTCTTCGAAGAGAGGATTCTAGTTTCATAGTCGGTATCAAAGATGGGTTTCTCCCTTCATGACAACTTCACCTTGAAGGCTCTCACGTTGATCGATTGGCTCGGTACTTCATCGCATGTCACCAAACCTTTAACTGGACCTCTCAGTAGTGACGCTTTGTCAAACTGGGGCTTCATCAAATCATTCAGAGAAAGATTCCGTGGTTTTCGCCATGTATTTTCCATGGAATGGGGCTTTATCAAGTCACACCTATCTTCGAAGAAAGGTCCGGTCACCTCAACAACCTGTCTTGGAGTTTCAGCTTTAGAACTTGGCATATGGCAACTCCCCGCATCATCAAAAGTTGAGAATTGGGAATCTCCTCATATCGCATTTCGTCAAATCACAACTAACCCAAGCAAAAGAGGGTTCATTCATGTCAACATGCTTTGATTCTAGAGCCTGTCGGCGTCGGCTTCAAATGTCCGAGACCGAAAAGAAATTTCAATCGAGACCCGGGTTCAAATCCAACTTCATCCCAAGATCAAAATTGACCTCATCAATAACATGCAATTCAGTCCGCGACTAAAGGATATCACCCCACCACCTCAAAGCTTGTCCCAAACAATAACAACACATATATCCCCTCTCATCACCATGCATCCCCACAAAAATCTCCCAGGGGCTCATGTAGCATGCACAAAACTTGAATCAATAGGAAAAATCCTAAGTGATTGAAAATCATAAATCGTAATTTCCCTGCCAAAAGCTTAGGCCAAGTGCATCTTCGAAAGCAAATAAACGCATCATCTCATAATCATTTTTGGTTCTATGCATGCATCCGCCATCATGAATGCCATATATGCATCTTCCTCTTCACTAACAAATGCAGGAATTCAAACGTAATCCCCCTTTTCGGCAAGGATGATCTTCACCAAAGACGACCTCAAATGGATGAAAACAGTCCCCAACATCCACAAACATATGAAGACCGCCTCCAGTGTCTACAAATCGGTCAGGGACGCCAAGCTCTCCAATACAATTCGGTCAGAGACGCCAAGTTCTCCAATACAATTCGAGACGCCAGTTCTCCAGACGCCAAGTTCTCCAATACAATCCGGCCAAGCTCTCCAATACAATCAGGTCAAGGACGCCAAGTTCTCCAATACAATCCGGTCAGAGACGCCAAGCTCTCCAATACAATCAGGTCAAGGACGCCAAGTTCTCCAATACAAATCAGGTCAAGGACGCCAAGTCAAATCGGTCAAGGACGCCAAGCTCTCCAATACAAATCGGTCAGGGACGCCAAGCTCTCCAATACAGTACGGTCGGAGACGCCAAGTTCTCAAAATGCAAATCGGTCAAAGATACCAAGGTCTCAAATACAGTACGGTCAGAGACGCCAAGTTCTCCAATACAAATCGGTCAGGGACGCCAAGTTCTCAAATACAAATCGGTCAGGGACGCCAAGTTCTCAAATACAATGCGATTAGAGACACCAAGTTCTCAAAAGCAAGAAGTCCCAATGTGAAGACAAGCTCAAAAACCTCTACAAGTTTGACGATCACCAGCAAGATGCAGACTCAACCAAACTCCTCCTTCAGGTCAAAATGCCTCCAAAGACAGCAAATCGTCAGCAGAAACCGTCCCACGAACGGCAACCTAACAACTCTTCATCAACATCAGCCGTAGCCTCAGCTACAGGTAAGCACAACACAGGTATGAAAGCATATCTTAATCAACTACTTTTCTAAAAGAACATTATCATCAAATCTTAGGGCGACTTCCCAAAAAAATAGTCAAACCTCAAATACTGTCAAACCATCAAAGACCATCCCCAGCTATTTTCGAACTACGGCCGGCTTGATTCCCACTAGGGATACGTAGGTAGCCTATCATTAGGTCCAGCCACTCGACCAGCACGGTCATCCTTTCCTTCGGCAGCAGACGTAAAACCGATCCCTTCAAACAAAGTCCACTAGAGGACCATCTATCCTAAACCATCAAAGGAAATCATTTCAAATCAAGGTTCGAGGCACCTAAAATGCCATCATCAAGGTTCGAGGCACCTAAAACGCCATCATTAAGGTTCGAGGCACCTAAGACGCCATCATCAAGGTTCGAGGCACCTAAAACGCCATCATCAAGGTTCGAGGCACCTAAGACGCCATCATCAAGGTTCGAGGCACCTAAGACGCCATCATCAAGGTTCGAGGCACCTAAGACGCCATCGTCGAGGTTCGAGGCACCTAAGACGCCATCATCAAGGTTCGAGGCACCTAAGACGCCATCATCAAGGTTTGAGGCACCTGAGACGCCATCACCGAGGTTCGAGGCACCTAAGACGCCATCATCAAGGTTTGAGGCACCTAAAATGCTATCACACACAACACGAGGAAAGCGATAAATCGCAATCATCCCTTAGGGTGACTTCCCAAAAACAGTCAGATCATAGGGTGACTTCCCGAAAATAGTCAGATCTTAGGGCGACTTCCCCAAAACAGTCAAAACCTTAGGGTGACTTCCCAAAAATAGTCAGATCTTAGGGCGACTTCCCAAAAATAGTCAAAACCTTAGGGTGACTTCCCCAAAACAGTCAAACCATAGGGCGACTTCCCAAAAATAGTCAAAACCTTAGGGTGACTTCCCAAAAACAGTCAGATCATATGGTGACTTCCCGAAAACAGTCAAAACCTTAGGGCGACTTCCCCAAAACAGTCAAACCATAGGGCGACTTCCCAAAAATAGTCAAAACCTTAGGGTGACTTCCCAAAAACAGTCAGATCATAGGGTGACTTCCCGAAAACAGTCAAAACCTTAGGGCGACTTCCCCAAAATAGTCAAAACCTTAGGGTGACTTCCCCAAAACAGTCAGACCTTAGGGTGACTTCCCAAAAACAGTCAGATCATAGGGTGACTTCCTGAAAACAGTCAAAACCTTAGGGCGACTTCCCCAAAACAGTCAAAACCTTAGGGTGACTTCCCCAAAACAGTCAAAACCTTAGGGCGACTTCCCCAAAACAGTCAAACCATAGGGCGACTTCCCAAAAATAGTCAAAACCTTAGGGTGACTTCCCAAAAACAGTCAGATCATAGGGTGACTTCCCGAAAATAGTCAAAACCTTAGGGCGACTTCCCCAAAATAGTCAAAACCTTAGGGTGACTTCCCCAAAACAGTCAGACCTTAGGGTGACTTCCCAAAAACAGTCAGATCATAGGGTGACTTCCTGAAAACAGTCAAAACCTTAGGGCGACTTCCCCAAAACAGTCAAAACCTTAGGGTGACTTCCCCAAAACAGTCAGACCATAGGGAGACTTCCCAAAAACAGTCAGATCATAGGGTGACTTCCCGAAAACAGTCAAAACCTTAGGGCGACTTCCCCAAAACAGTCAAAACCTTAGGGTGACTTCCCGAAAACAGTCAAAACCTTAGGGCGACTTCCCCAAAACAGTCAAAACCTTAGGGCGACTTCCCAAAAATAGTCAGACCATAGGGTGACTTCCCCAAAACAGTCAGACCATAGGGTGACTTCCCAAAAATAGTCAAATCTTAGGGCGACCTTCCTAAAGCAGTAGGGTCGAAGACTAAAGATAGTCGAAAGACCCGAACTACGACTGGCTTGATTCCTCTTAAGGATACGTAGGTAGCCTATCATTAGGTTCAGCCACCAGACCAAAATGGTCATTCCTATCCCCAGCAGAGCGGATATACAACCCTAGCCATCAGACCAAAGAGGGTCATTTCTTATCCCCAGCAGAGTTTCTTTCAGCAATCGACTGTAGAACTCGCTCGCCAGGTTGACATCCTAAAACAGTCACTCCAGGGTCGACGACTAAAGATAGTCGAAAGACCCGAACTACGACCGGCTTGATTCCCATTCGGGATACGTAGGTAGCCTATTGATTAGGTTCAGCCACTCGATCACTTGATCGTCCTGTCAAATATGGAGCCTTACTCTTATCGACGACCCCGCTTCCTTCGAAAGCACCGTCGCCGAGGGGCTACTGTAAGTGCTCCAATTTGAGTTGGTAGCTTTTTCGTTAGAAAGTTAACGAAAGTTTTAACATTTCTAACATTTCTAACAATTCCTAACATTTCTAACAAAGTGAGGGTAGATTAGGGATTGCCATTTAAAGATAAACAAGGAAAAGAATCTCAAAAAGCAAAAGAAATTGGAAAAATCCGAATTGGGCAAGTTGAAAAACACAACCAGTTTGAATTTTCAAAAGATTATTCCTTCTGTCCAAAAGGCCTGCAGCAGCGAAGTGAACAGTGCACGCGACAGTCGGATCCGCGCGGACATCTTTGTCCCTCACAGGGGCCTATAAATTGAACCCTTCTCTCTCAGTAAAACAACACAATTTGATCACAGCAACGAAACTCTGGCGAAATATAGAGAGAAAACAGTGGGAATCCTTAGATTGCCACCATTTTCTCTCCAATCTTTCCCAAATCTCACTCACTCACAAACACTTCAAATCACTCTCATACATACTCTCATACATACACCAATCCAAGCTCAAATCACCCTATAGGAGGAGGATTAGAGAGAAAACATAGAGGACTTCATTGTTATCTACTTGTTTTCTCTTTAACCAACTCAAATCATCAACCCTAAACACCCTCAAACACTCTCATATTCAAGCCTTAAACACTCTCACATTCAAGCCTTCAAACACAAAACACAAGGAAGATAGGTATAACCTCCCTCTCCTTACCCTAAAATTCATCCATGCATGCATTTTCAAGCTACAAAATGTAGTTTATTCATCTTCTTGCTTTAGATCCAAGAAGATCACCATGGAAGTTCATCTCCATGGATGATCTTCTACAAGGATCTACATTATTTTCAAAGTGTTCTTACTCTCTTGCAAAGAAAACACATTTTCAAAACCCTAAAAATCATTTTCATACATCAAATCTCATTTTCAAAGGATAAAATTCCCCTTCCCAAGCAAATGAAGTGCTTAGTCCTAATGTACCCCAAGGATGGTTTGATATATTTGATTCACCACTAAAATGTCAAGTGATAACTAATCAAAACCTAGGGAAATGGGGACAAGCATGGATGCAAAACCCCCTTTAAAATCATATTTTCTTTCTTGAGAAGTTGCTGTCCAGTAGCAATTTCCTCAGACCTCAGTCCATGGTCTAATTTTTTGGACATAGATAAACTTGGAATTTGGTGTTGACTACAAAATACTTTTTGTAGCCAACATCCAGATCTTTCCATACATATTTTTACTTTATTTTTTGTGTGAGTAAAACTCCTTTTTTCAAATTTTCTTTTAAAGGTCAGTTCATCAGTCTCTGGAAATACAGATTTCAGATCTGAGATTTCCAGAAGGTTTTTACCCCTCAAATTACTTCCAAAATGGAAAGTTCCTTTGCAGAAACCCTATTTAGGGTGTTTTAAGAAACTTTCATTCTCTGACTTTCCCCAGATTCTGAGGTTTTGAAGCCTTTAAGTCCATTTCAAAGTCAAGGGTCAACTGCCTTTTTCATTCTGGCAGAATTGATTTTCAACTCCCAAAAATCTTTTGAGTGCCAAGACTCAACCCAAAAATCATACCAAAAATCTTGGGGATTGTTCAAAGTATTATAAAGAGTTCCCCATTTTTGTTTTTCTCAGTTTCAACTCATTTTGGTCAAAACACACACAAACACACACACACACACAAAAGGATTTCAAATGTTTGGAAGACTCGTTTTACGAGGCGCTCCGGGTGCACACTAACGTCCTTCCCGGCGCGTAACATTACCTCCGAACCTAAATCTCTGATCTCGGGCTTTTTTCAAAGTTTTGGCCCCTAAAACAAAAATGGCGTGGCGACTCCGTTTTGATTTTCACAAAAAAAATCGGGCATCATTACAGGAGTGTACAGGAAGGGTAAGTGGTTTCCACCTATATACCGAGTATCGATTTTTTGTTTTGAAAATAAAAGCTTTTCTCCTTTGGGATATCCCCAGCGGAGTCGCCAAACTGTGAATGTGTGCCCCAAATTTTTTATTTATTTTGGAAATTCACGCGAGTTTGAAGACATCCGGTTTAATTTGAAAAACGGAGTCGCCACGCCATTTTGATTACCTCAAAACTTTGAAAAAAAGATTTTATGGGTTCGGAGGTTAAGTTACCCCTTGGGAAGAACGGATCGTCGTTCATCCAAGGTGCCTTGCCGGAGCAAGTCTCCCAAGATCCCATTAATCGTGCTTGCTTGCGTGCTTTCTTGTGTGCATGTGTTGAAAATAAAGGGGAGGGAATGTCCCAAGTCGTCTTCCGGACGTACAAACCATTTGTTGGTTGTCGCTCGGGATTTCTTGGATTTTATGTATTCGGGATTTTGATCCCGTCCTCATCTTGGACTTATGATCATCGCATTTTTGGACCTCGGAACTTGCGTGATCGAGAGAATGACTCTCTTTATAGTCAAAGATGAGGTTCCTTAGAAAAGGAGGGTCCTTAGCCCATCAATCCTACACTTTAAGACGGTCGAGCTCATATGGATGCTTCATACTCATCTTAAGTGATAATCGGAGATATAGGGTTTAAGGGTGTCCCTTTCTAAAGAAAATATGAAACCTTTATGGAAGGAACGATGTAAAGATAGGATCTTTTATACCGGTCCGTTCCAAGGTTGCTAATGGGAACATGGGGGAATGTATGTAAAAATGACATTTTTAATGAAAAGATGACATTTTTGGGTTGCAAAGGATGCATTTTGAGTTAAAAAAATGATCTTTATTTGCAAAGGATGCATAAAGACATGATTTTTATGCAAATGATGCATTTTTTATGAAGAAATTGGTATTTGAATATGCAAAGGATGCATGAAGATGGTGTTTTGAAAAGTATAGGATGCTAATTTAGGATAAAGATATGATCTTTAATGCCTAGGATGCTTGAAAAAGGATTTGAATGCAAAGGATGCATTTTTATTGTAAAGATTGGATTTTTACATGCAAAGGATGCATGAAGATGACATTTTTATGGAAAAATGGGGTTTTTAGGTGCAAAGGATGCACCTTTCATTCAAAGATTACATTTTTAATGGCAAAGGATGCCTAATACATGCAAAGGGGGAAAGGGGGATAAAGATATGATCTTTATGATAAACTACCAAGTCCCAAGCAAGATAAATGCAATGTATGAATGTAATGAGCAAATATAATCACATATAGCAATTTAAGATGCAAGGTTAGGGCGTGCGAGGTTACCAATGGCTTCCTCTTCTTCTTTGGACGGAGCTAGGAGGAGGACTTGATCTTGGGATCTTCAAGGAGGAGGGAGGTAGCTTCTTGGCCTTCTTCTTCACCTTCTTGGACTTCCAGCAGCTCCTTGGGGGATCTTCTTCGTATTATGAGAGTATTATGCTCTTTTGTTGATGATCAAAATGGGTAGAGGAGGGCTCTATTTATAGGCAGTCTGGATAAGGCTAATGAAGCCGTGTGGCTAGGGACCTCTAGCTAATGCAGCCGTGCGGCATTATCCCTTATGATTCAGCATTTCTAGAAACATGCAAGGTGGCAATTTCTAGAAGCTTCCTCCCAATTAAGAAAAACGTGTTTCTTAATTGGTAAGCTTCCTTTTCAGTCCATAATTAATTTGGAACAGTTCCGGAATATTTTCGAAACACTAGGAAGGTCCGGGGAATTACCGGAAAACTTACCGAAATTGCCGGGAAATTTAACCGGAAGGCATGAGCCAGATTTGGGTACTTACAACATGGCACATGACTTTAATTGCGTCCTACAATTAACGGCTTTGATAGTTTTTATACTAATTTGCAACAAAATGTCAATGTTAGGAATCGACTTGCAACTTTTTCAACGTTGAAAATTAAATTGCAAAACTGATACAAATATAGGTAACCGAATTTCAATTTGCCCTAAAACATATACCTAAATACTCTAAAACGTGACATTATTTCACTGTTAACAATGTAAATTTATCAATATCACAAATAAATGAACACTTACTATAGAATAGAGGGATTTAGCATTATTTTGGACATAAAGTACTCCCTCCGTTCCTAAACGACTAACTACTTTTTTTAATGACAAAAACATGGGTAAGCCGGGTAAGACGGACTGTCCCTCACATCTGCTCAGGTTTGCCCCGTCCAAACCTTATCTCGCGCGTTTGGTGTCTGCCACGTGTCTATTTTTTTGAAAAACAAAATTTTCACCAAATTTAAATGAAATAACTTGAGATTTTGAAGTAAAAAAAAAATCGAAAACATCGTTGTGTTTGTCTTGACGAGACGAATCAAAAAGTAGCATCAAGATATGATTTTGAATTATTTTTGTAGAATCATATTTGTAAAACAAAAATATTATGTTGTTCGTCTCATGAAATTTAACACTTACTATAAAGAAATGTTACAGATTGAATTTTGAAATGTAACAGTTTTTATTATAAAATATAATTGTAATTTTTCAGAAAGTTTTAATTTGTACTGTTGTTTATTTGTTTACTTATTTTTTTATTCTTAACTAGGTAATTTAATATCTCGCCGTGCATCACACGGGTGATACGCTAGTATCATTAAAAACTCACGAAAGATTATGATCATTCTCAATCTTCCACTTTGTATCACGCTTTACAATGTCATGGAACGCACAAAAAACTCCTCCAAGTGTATATTGGACACGGGCCTAAATTGGCCTTCACAAAATCCTCCATCATAAAATATTTACCGTTGAGAATATGATAATTTTTTGTCTCTGTATTAGTTATAAATCGACAATTGAGTTTCTAAAGCAATGCTAGATTGAACATTAGAAGATTACGGAAATTCAATCCACCAAAACAGTGACCAAACAAATTAAAATTCAAGTGACTTCAATTTCAAAATTCAAATTGTGATGAAAACAAATAAAATCGACTGAATTTGAAAATCAAATCAAATGAAAATGATTGAGGTTTTGAAATCAAAGGAAAACACACACAAATTCACACAAACTCACAACTTTTATCACCTTGTTTTAACTTCTCAATAAACTGAAATTAACAAACCTTCTCAATAAACTGAAATTAACAAACATTAAGGCTAAAACTTGCATTCCCAATATTTTAAGGAAAATTCTATTTGCACAATAAAAATATTATTGACATAATGTTTTCTTGATTAGAGAGATCCATTTAATGCTAAAAGTCAATATATTTAAAATAGAAGGACTCGATTCACTCACGAAGAGCATCGATTTCTGACATTGACACATGTTTCTTCCTTTGTCTTTTCGCTACTAATCAGCACCAACGTCATTGCTGCTGCTTTTTTTTATTTATTTAAAGAGACCAACATTGTTTAACTTGCAAAACTTAGTGTATCCTAATTTTTTGTATTTATATATAGGTAAAATGATGAAATATTTGTAATTATATATCTTTCCGTTCTAAAATAAATGATCAAATTTTTTTTTAATTTACTCTCTATTAAAAATAATTTTAAATGTTTTTGAATATTAATTTTAAGACAAAAAGAGTGGCAAATCCAGAAATTGTGATCAGTGAAAGCAAAAAAATAAAATAAAATCCCATTACAATATTATTTGGATTAATCACCTTTTTCAATCCCTCTATAGTTATTGCACGGAATAATAAGAGGCAGTCGAAAGTTCATAACCCCCATAAATTCGATCTCTATCTTTCGATTTCCAATTGCTTTTGTGTATTGTTATTGTCAATTTCTTTCGCTGCGTTGCACAACAAATTTCAATCACTTCGTTAAAATATATGTAAAATTTATTATCTTTCCTCATGATTTTTTTATTGTTATTACATATTTTAATGTAAATTGCCTATAATTTTTAACACTTCATGAAATCAATTTTTTGTTTTGAATTGGAACTATTTTCCAAAATTTTGTAAATTTAGTCAATAACCCTCCCTTCCAAATTGAAAAAAAAAATTATTATCGGACACAAAATTAAATGGGACATCTAATATGAATTTTTTTTACAACTGCGAGATGGAAAGGATGAAGTAAAGTTTATAATTTATTTAATTATATATAAATCGAATTCCCTAGTTTATTCTTAAAAAATGAAATTAATAGAAATCAATTTAATATTATTATTTTCATATTAAGACAGTGAGTTTTTTTTTTCCAAGAAAGAAAATTTTCATTTTTTTCCATCGTACTTTAGGGTGTATTTTATTTTTACTATCAAACTTTTTTTAATAATTTTTACCATCGTACTTTAAGTAATTGTATCATTTTATACCAAATCTGGGTATAAAATGACAATATTGTTTGTAGTAAGATTAAAAATAAAATAAATTTTGATACAAGTATCAAATTTGAATATAATTAAAATGACTTCATTATTTGTAGTCTGATGGTAAAAATGAAAAAAAAATCTATTTGCACAATAAAAATGCTATTGGCATAATGGTTTCTTGATTAGGGAGATCCATTTAATGCTAAAAGTCAATACTCCCTCCGTTCCATTTATTACTTCACCATTTTGAGCATGCACACAAATTAAGAAAAAAGGTTAGTGGAGAAAGTGTTGTGAGTATAAAAGTAAAATAGGAGAGAGAATGAGTGGAGGGAATAGTAAATTTGAAAAATGTTGTGAGTATAAAAGTGAAATAGAAGAGAGAATGAGTGGAGGAAATAATAAAGATTCTTTGCCATTTTAAAAAAGGTAAAGCTTTTAACGAGATACAGGTTTTGACAAAAAATGAAGCTTCAAATGGGACGGAGGAAGTATATTTAAAATAGTAGGACCCAATTCACGAAGAGCATCAATTTCTGACATTGACACATGTTTCTTCCTTTGTCTTTTCGCTACTAATCAGCACACACGTCATTGATGCTGTTTTTTTTAAGAGACCAACATTGTTTTTGTTTTTGTTTTTGTTTTTTTTTTTTTGTTACCCAGGTTCCCAGCTTCGTCGGACTAATCCTGGACCATCAGGTACCGGTCCCTCAGTATATTGGCGGAGGTAAATTGCGGGATGTGCCCTATGCAGCCAGGGTGACAGCATCCCTTATACTCCAGACCCCAGGGGAGCCCTCCTACAAGGCATTTACATCACTCTTACATCACCAATTGGCTGCTCCAGCTGCTCCTGCCAAAGAGGCAATTGCATCACTCTTACAACACCAATTGGCCGCCCAAATGCTTCCCGCCAAGATTCGAACTCCCACACCGAGGATACAAGCTCAAAGAATCCGCTTTCCTTAACCGCACGGATGTGCCGGAAGCGACCCTGAAACCAAGGTAGGAATTAAAGCCCAAAGAATAACGTAGTATAACGTAGTGTATCCTAATTTTTTGTATTTATATATAAGTAAAATGATGAAATATTTGTAATTGTATATCTCTCCGTTCTAAAATAAATGATCAATTTTTTTTTTAATTTACTCTCGATTAAAAATAATTTTAAATGTTTTTGAATATTAATTTTAAGACAAAAAGAGTGGCAAATCCAGAAATTGTGATCAGTGAAAGCAAAAAAATAAAATAAAATCCCATTACAATATTATTTGGATTAATCACCTTTTTCAATCCCTCTATAGATATTGCACGGAATAATAAGAGGCAGCCGAAAGTTCATAACCCCCATAAATTCGATCTCTCTCTTTCGATTTCCAATTGATTTTGTGTATTGTTATTATCAATAGATTCCGCTGCGTTGCACAACAAATTTCAATCACTTCGTTAAAATATATGTAAAATTTATTATCTTTCCTCATGATTTTTTATTATTAATACATATTTTAATGTAAATTGCCTATAATTTTTAACACTTCATGAAATCAATTTTTTGTTTTGAATTGGAACTATTTTCCAAAATTTTGTAAATTTAGTCAATCACCCTCCCTTCCAAATTGAAAAAAGAAAAATATTATCGGACACAAAAATAAATGGGACATCTAATATGAATTTTTTTTTACAACTGCGAGATGGAACGGATGAAGTAAAGTTTAAAATTTATTTAATTATATATAATTCGAATTCCCAAGTTTATTCTTAAAAAATTAAAATTAATAGAAAATAATTTAATACTATTATTTTCATCTTAAGACAGTGAGTTTTTTTTTTCGCGAAAGAAAATTTTCAATTTTTTCATCGTACTTTAGGATGTATTTTATTTTTACTATCAAACTTTTTTTTTTATATAATTTTTACCATCATACTTTAAGTAATTGTATCATTTTATACCAAATCTGGGTATAAAATGACAATATTGTTTGTAGTAAGATTAAAAAAAAAAATTGATATAAATACCAGATTTGAATATAAAATGACGTCATTATTGTTGGAAAATTTTATTATATAACAATAAATAAGGCTTTCTTGGATTTAACGAAATGAAAAATACATAATGAACCATAAAGTAATTAACGGGGCAGGAAATAAAGATAAACTAGAATGCGAAAGTAAAAGCAAACCGAGTAATTTAAAGAAGTCGAGTCTTGTGTTGGACACAATCTCCGCAAGAAGATATTGCCCCACACTGGGGCTTACGGATTAGCGGCAATCTACTCTCAAGATGAAACGACTTTACAAACGTTAATAGGAGCACTCCAAATTAACGACTTCGGCGAACAAAATTCGTGTTTGACACTTCCAGACTTTGAAGAAGACTTATGCAACGAGATGCTCTATCTTCTACTTCATGATGTTAAGAATTCCGTTGAATTCTATGACTGAATTCCAAATTCAGTTAGATATCTAACCGAGTTTGTTACTCAATTAAATATGTGAATCTGTGCTCCTTGTGTGAAGAGAGAAGTGATTGTGAATGAATGAGTGTGTTGATTTGTCAAACCAGGGGGTCTATTTATAGTGTATGAAGAGTTGTTGTACCCATTGGGAATAAATACAATTGGTGTCTGGTGGATTCTGGACCATTGGATCAGATCTAGATGGAGGGAGGAGATCTTCTGGGTCGGCCCAACAGCCTTGACCCGCCTATTTGAAAAGTCATGGGTCATGCCCACCTTTTCAAGAACCATCAAAACCCAAACTGCTCCAATCCGGATCCGCCGGCCCACCTTAGCTGAACCCAACTGGGCCTCGGCCCTATCCAAGCTGGCCCAAGTTGCCACCAGCCCACGAACTAGATGGACCGAACCACCATTGCCTAAGCCGAACCTTCCTCACCTGCCTTGGACCGAATCGAACCATGAATTGAGCCAACTTTTGTCAAAAGTTTAAGGCTCCTTAGCTCCTAGCGACGATGCGGTTGTACGAAGTGCAAAGTGTGCGCCTCAAAGTGCCCATTACGGGCTTCGCGGGTGTGGTCCAAATTGAGCTAGTACAAAACTGGCACAATTGGGCTACTCTTTGCATGGTTGGCCCAATGGTCCACCTAGGTTGGCCCAAGGAGATCAACTTGTTGACTACTCCTTTGGATGCTTCCACTTATAAACTATCATCACTTTACATTTTTAAGCAATGTGGGATAACTATTTCATATCTCATAAACTCTTCATATACCCATTTCATTTTGCATACTTTGAGCATTAATTTCTCATTCACCACAAATTGGTTTTGAGAAAGTAAATATATCAAATTAATCTACTCCAAATGTAGATTATTAATATGCAATCAAATTTCATTTTCCTAAAATGAAACCTTATGAAATTCTTGGTCAAAAGTCGGTCAAACCTTACTTTTACAAAACCAAATTCCAACAATCCCCCACATGAATGACAAATTAAATGCATGCATGAATGTAGACTCGTCTGGAAGTTTCGGCGAACTATTATTGAATCGAGATAGGAAGCTTATGGCCTTGAACCTTCCCTAGTGAAATACTATCGAATATACTAGCCATTTGGTAGCGAGGCGCTTTAAACCAGTGACTGTATAGTGTATACCAAGACAATAGTACTCACAATAACAACTCTAACACGTTTTGTTTTCACGTTTTGTCCATTTTGGCCCTGGACCGTTCTTGATTCATAAGTGTTTCAATTTAGAAGCGGCCTTATTACTTCTCACTTATATAGGTGATCTCCCATAAAGAGTATCCTTCTATACTCTACCACTTAGGTATATGAATCATTAAAAACTTTAAGCTTACCCTCACCACATGTCATCAGGTGTTTTAGCACTTAGATGGCTTCTGAGAATGAGTTATAATGAGTTCTAAGCGCACATACTAGAATTTCCATAATTTAGTTGTCTCATTGAACCAAGGGCATGGGATCTCCAATTCTCAAGGTTGAGTGTCCACTATGGATTTCTTTGTTTGTGTGGGTTTTTTAACCTCATTCCCCTTACCAACCAATTTGATCTCCTATTCATATCCATTTTTGACTTCACATGGCCAGTTGTGACAGTCCCATTTGAGATCAATTGTCTTATGGTAATATGTCAATGACCATTGTGTCTTGACTTACCACGATGTTCTACACCTTTTCCTATTTCTCATTGTTATCACAATGTCTTAGGTCATGTAGAGAGAAACTTATTCCACAAAGGAATATCTTCCAAGACCATTCTGCTTTTATATTTATCTAATGCTATCGACTCAGATTCCTTACTGAATCGAGTTGTACATGTTGTCTTGGAAGTTTGACACCGCTGCTCCATTTATTGTGAACACATTTTCACCTTGGAGTTTATTTGTGTCTGATATCCAATTAGTATATCTTTTTCATACTATTGAATATCTCATTTATTGTAATCTGTAATCACAAGAATATCTTTAAGTACTCCAAGTACTTTGACTATACTTAGTGATTTATTACAATTTTTATTTAGACTTTTAGTCTCTCTAGAATGGTCAATCCTTTCGAGTGATCAAATTCTTCTATCGGTCAGTTTCTTCGAGTGGTTAGCATCTCTGTACCGATCCGACTTTCCAAGTGTTCAGTATCTCTAAGTGGTTTGACCTCCTTAGAGTCTACCTCTCAGGAATCTATCTTACAGAGATTATCTCTCAAGATTCTACCTTATAAATTCCATCTCTCAAGAATCTATCTGTTACTTCTCAAGAATTTAGCTTATTCGAGAGTCTATCTTTGAAAATTTATCTAACTCTAATGACTCTACCATTAAAGAGTCTATCATTTTAAGAATCTTTCTCTTCAAATTCTATATCTCGAGAGTCTTTCGAGATCAATAATCTGCCTTTTCAGATTAACAATCCGTCTCAATAGAGTTTATTTCTCAAGATTATTTTCCCTTTAGAAATCTATCTTTTGAAATTCTAACTCTCTTGATTACACTTCTTGAATGTCTGCCTTAGGACTTATCTTTCAAGAGTTTTCCGTCTATATATTCATCTTTCAAATACTTCCTTTTAAGAACCAATTTGCAACTCAACGGTTCGCATTATGGAAGAAGATCAACCAACTTCCAAATGTATGATGAACTACTCATTTAAATGTTAACAACATTATTTAACAGTTTTCGTTTAATTTTCTACCATAGAAAATTAGGACCAAAGACTAGCTTCTTTTGTCCACAAATTGTGTCTTAGTTCATCTTACTATTAAGATAAATCTTTTATAGTTTTATAAGTTCTCTTCTTAAACTTATATTATTTCCTTTTTACTTCAAGGAAATATGATTTCAAGGAATACCAAATTCCTTGTCTTTGGCTTAAGTACTTTTACTTTAGCTCGTACCCCCACATTTGAGGTGTACCCCCCACACTTGAGGTGTATCCCCACAATTGAGGTGTACCCCCACACTTAAAGTATTTATAAAACGTCTTAGGATTATGCCATAATCTGTAATTAGTTTTATCAAATCCTTTCTTGGGTATCTCATTAAAAAATGACAGTACAGCTTCCCCACAAATTCGGTTAAGCCAGAGCTTATTGCATTTATCATCTCTTTAAGGGTATGATTCTTACATTTAGCTCCTGCATTAGACTAAGTTGAATATGTTTTTGCGATCGTTTGATGAATACTGCCGAAAAGCTCACAAATATCCTCAAACGGCGCCGCATATTCCCATCCTTCTAGCGCTTTGAATCTTCTTTAAATTAAGTTGATTTGTCAACTTCATTCTTATAAGTTTGGAAAGCCTCCAAGGCTTCATCCTTCCTTATCAAGAGATATTTATAGCAATATCTTGTGCAACCATTTATAAAGTAATTAAATACTTTTTCCCACCTCGAGTTTGCATTAACTTTAGATCACAATTATTTGTGTGAGCTAACTCAAGAGGTGTCGTGCTTCTTATTACTGAAGAAAATGATGACTTAGTCATTTTATCTTCCACGCAAATTTCACACTTGTCAGTTGAATCGAATTTATTCATAAGAATTAATTTTTGACTCACTAACGTCTTAATTTTGTTGAAATTCACGTAACCTAATTTATCATGCCATAAATTAGAACCTTCCAAAAGGTTAACATAAGAAACACCATGGGATACTTTACAAGAAATATCCAGCAGTATTAGAAGGATACTGTGATATCAATTGGATATCTGACACGAAAGACTCTAAATCCACGAGTAGATATGTATTCACAATAGGTGGAGGAGCAGTGTCATGGAAATCCTCCAAACAGACATGTATAGCCAGATCCACGATGGAGTCTGAGTTTATCGCTTTAGATAAAGCTGGGGAAGAAGCAGAATGGCTTAAGAACTTCCTGGAGGATATTCCTTGTTGGAGCAAACCTGTGCCTGCTGTACTAATACATTGTGATAGTCAATCAGCAATTGGAAGGGCACAGAATAGTATGTACAATTGTAAGTCTAGACATATTCGTCGTAGACATAATACCATTAGACAGTTGATCAAGAATGGCGTTATCACTATTGATTATGTAAAGTCATGTGATAACTTAGCGGATCCGTTTACCAAAGGTATAAATCGAGATCAACTGTATAAACTATTAAGGGGAATGGGTTTAAAACCCACAATAAAAGGACTTATAGCGGACACTCAACCTTGAGAAATGGAGATCCCAGGCCCTTGGTTCAATGAGACAACCAAGTTATAAGTTCTAGTAGAGTTACTTGGAAACAACAACTCGGTTTATTAACCTGGAGATGTTGAATACTCATTCCCAGAACATCTAAGTACAAGCACATGCAACAGTGGTAAGGATAAGTTGAGAAAACTTTTAATGATTTCTATACCTACGGGTGGAGTAGTGCATGATACTCCTTATAGTGAGTATCACCTATATAAGCGAGAGGTAATTTGGCCGCCTCTAAATGAACGCTTATGAATGAGATACGGTCCAGGGCCGAAATGGACAAAACGTGAGAACAACAATTGTTAGAGCTGTTATTATGTGAGTATTATTGTCTTGGTATACAATCGATAGTCACTGGTTCAAAGCGACTCGCTACCAAATGGCTAGTATATCCGATAATATTTCACTAGGGAGGATTTAAGGCCACAAGCTATCTATCCCGATGTAATAATAGTTCGCCGGAACTTTGGACGAAATTGCATTCATGCATTAATTGTCATTCATGTGGGGGATTGTTGGAAATGGGTAACGGAAAGTTAAGTTTGACTTGACGTGGACCTAAGATTCTAACAGAGTTCGTTATTCGTTAACGAGACTTGTTACAAAATGTATTCTACATTTGTTGTAAATTATTAAACTCATTTAATGTCTTAAAACCATTTAGGGTGAATGAGAATTAATGACAAAGGCTTTTTGTAACTTAACGAAAGTTAAATAAAGGGTTAAAGTTGATTTGGATTAGCCAAAATGTGTTTGGACTGATTGATCTAACGCAACTGTTCCAACAGGCACTTCTCTGGGCTTCAGCGCGGTCGCTCCGGCTAGAGCGGCCGCGCCGATTTTCGCAAATTTTGGCCTCGGTCTCATCGAAGCGCGGTCGCGCTAAAGGCCAGGGCAGCCGCGCTCGTACGCTGATTCTGAACAGTTTTGGCACCTTTTGGTGTGAAAAGTCATGAACCCTTTAACTTTCTTTAAATAGTTTTCCTCCGAATTTCAATTCATACATACTGATTTTCTAGCCTTTCCTACCCTTCTTGAGTTAGTGTAACCAAGTAAAATCATTGGCATCTTGTTGCATTCTTCCTTCAAGTCCAAAGTTCTAAACAATTACTTGTTCGTTAGATTAGTTATATTGGAGTGCTCCTTATAACTAATTGTAAAGTCGTTTTATCTTACGAGAGTTTTGTTATTCAACCGTAAGCACCTGTGCGGGACAAATAACTCTTACGGAGATTGTATACAATACAAGACTCGACTTGTCTCCTAGTTTTTCCAATCTCCGTTAAATTCTCCGTCAGTTTTTCAGTTATGTTCTTAAGAAGCCATACCAAAAGTCCAACAACTCTTGGCTTAAACTTGTGACTGTTGCTGACTTTCTCTTTATACTCAACACATTCTTAAAGAGCCTTGAATGCAATATCTCTGTTTTGGAAAGCTTTGAAAGGCACATTTATATTCAAATATGAAAGAGAAAACTATAATATCATGTCGTATTTTTTTTTAACAAAATTAGAACATACGTAACATCAACGTGCGGATCAGTATTTCTGTTTGGACGAAGTCTTGGAACTTCTCAAGATTTCTCATTTAGCATGATTTCCAAAAATCATGATTTGGCAGACACATTATGTAGTTTGATGGGGGCAATCGTCCATATGCTATATTGGAAAATTACATTCTTAATTTGCTTGTATCTCCCTGATAAATAAAAGATTCTCATAACTTTCTGCAATTTCAAATCATAATCTCTTTGATTTTTTGTTTAGTTGGTATTTGTCTAATTAGTAAAGTACTGCAAGTTACTGTAAACACTTTTGCTGAGAGACTTAACATGTAAGGAGTACCGAATTGAGATAAGAAAAACAGGCAATATATCAACCCATTTTTTCTTTTTATTTATTTCATCCCTCTCACCCTTTTGTACATTTGTTCACGGAGTGTTTAGACTTGTTGATGAAATCCCGGACAAGGAACTACTGCAGCACTGTTATCTATGGCCAGGATGAAGTCATGCCCACCTTGTTTGAAGATCAATGATTGAGATTAATAAAACCCGAAGTGGGTCCCATATGGACCCAAAAATTCTCATCCTTGCATCCACTAGCAGGGGTCGTGATATCATCATCTTGGCCATTGGGAGCAACAAAGCAACAGTTTGGGAGCAATAGTTCCAAATCTGTGAAAGTGCTTGGAAGAATGGGGATGTGGAACCTGAAATGGACTTAACCCTCGGTCCCGAAAGTCACCTAAAAATATTGCTCAAATCACCTTCGTCATAACAACAAAATAGTAGGAAGATCATTTCGGTATGGAGGGAGTATTTGTTTTCGAGTTGGTCATTTTGGCTTACCACAAGTTGTTTTTTTGCTAAGAAAATCACTGATTTTTATGACCATTGGCTACGGTTCTTCAAGCTGCATTGTTTTTTAGCATACTTTTTGATCATTTAATCTTTCTGTACTTATTTCCTTGTCTGATATCTTTATTTTTATTTTAGATGAAGAAATGCTAGACTGAAGAACAGAAACAAGGAGACGGGGCTCATGAAACCCGAACCAAGAAAATCAGCCGAGGGTCTGTAAGAACAATGGGCAATGAATCCTATGGTTTGGCTCTATTTTAGTTGCAAAGAAAATGTAAGGTTAGTAAACATGCACATTAGGCATTGATATAAGCCGTAAAATCTTAAGAAGTTTGGGCCATATCGTCACGACATATTGTACCTTATACACAAATGCATGTACACTTTACCCTATAAGTCTATATTGCAATTTGAAACTTCATTTTGCCTTGCCATTGTTTTCATTGTACCAAGAATGGCAAAACTATAAAATTTGTCACTGTACTATGGGTTCACCTATAAATTTGCCGCTGTACTTTATTTCCTTCAATTTTGCCATTGTGCTAACATTCTTACTATCAAATCTTTCCTCACCACTAATGTCCGTTGAAAACTTAACGAAAAAGTTTCAACATAGTGCGGTCCCGCTCATCCCGTCCCATGTAGACATTACCAAATTGGTTGAGTGCAGTTTTTAGAACAGGTTCAGTGACCTGGGGTGAGAGGTATTACTCAAAATGAAAACAGTTCCTAAAACAATTATTACTTACACAATGCGACAGATTTAAGAACACCCGTTTCCCATCCTTCTGCTCTTTGTTTAAAATAACAGTCCAGGCATCAATGATATTAACAAACACCCATTTCTTCATGTTCATAGTAATTATATCTTTCTTGAATACATAACATGGGTATTCGTCAGCATCTTGAAGCCTGAACATCAGCATTTCCCTGAATGAAAAAAAAAATAAGACATTAGTATTTCAATTTATAAAACAAAAATATAATTAGAGAAATAATAATTAAACTTACCCATCATAGAAATCATCAACATCAATGATGATCCAATGCAGATGATGTTGATTGCTGTTTTCCTTCCTGAGCTAAGGGCAGTTCTTTGAACTGTTAATGGTTATCTAATTATCTTTAAGTTACAACTTAGAAAAACAATAATGGAGTTGTTAATTTTTCTTTTTAATTTAACAAAAGAAGCTAACGGTTAGAAGTAACGATCCCACATTCCACTGCAACCACAACAACGCCTTGGTCCCAAAATAGTTTGGGGTCGTCTAACATGAACCGTCGTATGGACTCGTCAATGAAAGCTAAGAAGATATTTAAAAGAGAGAAATAAGTGTGAAGAAAAATCAAGTGAAACAGGGAGTTGAACAATTAAAAAAATAAAAGCTAAAAAGATATTCAAATTGCGGTGAATTGCAATAAAGATGTGTCTTTCTACAATTATATTCCCTTGACCCCCTTTGGATAGAACTCTTGCTTTTTCACTGTTGTGCCAAGTGAGATTAGATTAGTAATAAAAACCGAGTGTTCTTGCTATGTGTCATGTGGTGTTGTGAAATTGGTGCTCCCCCGTTGCAATCAAGATAAAGAAATTAACACACCCACACGTACAAGAAAGAAACAATCACACACAAGAACACAAGAGTTGTTTACCCGGTTCATTCACCAACTCGTGAACTACGTCCGGGGGCAATTGCCAAGCCAATATGTATTAGTCTCTTCTCTAATATGTTGCTACTATATGTTCTAGGCCGAAATTATGCTTATATAGTTACAAGGAAACCCTAAATCTAATTTAAGAAGAGTTCTAATCAAATAAGGAAACAAAACAAAACCAAAATCTCGGCCATGCTTGAGGCGCCCGCCTCAAGCCTTCCATGCGCCCGCCTCGCGAAGGAAGAACCTCGGCCACAGCCTCGGTCCTTGAGACGCCCGCCTCGGCCCTCCCCATGCGGCCGCCTGGCGCAGACCCAAGCCACGAGCAGAAATCTTCACTGCTTTGAACTCCTTTTGATCTCCATAAACCCCTCCGACTTAGGCCCCATTTCTTCCTTGGTTTAGGACTCCAATCCCAACAATCTCCCACCGGAGACTAAACTAATAAACATAGAATCACCCATCAACTCCCACCACGGAGTAAAGACCTTCGAACACATTTTCCCCATTCCATATTGGCTTGACACTACCACACCTCTCCTCAAGTACTAAGGCGAGTTGAAACCAAGCGACGTTTCAACCTCTCCGTGTTAGATCGTTCTTGCCTCCCCAAATCAGCTTCTACCTTGATTTCTCCCCGCAAGTCTAACTTCGCCTTCTCCCTCCAGACCCACCTTCCTCGCAATGCCTCCCCTTGAAACTTGGACACACCTTGTTTCTTGCATCGACTGTTTTGGTCTGAAACCGCTCTGTTAGGGCCCTTGGACATCCACACCGCGTTGATCAACTTTGTGGTCCTCCCCAACATACCGTTTCTTGATGTCTCCCTTTTTACACCAACAAAGCCGGTTCTTAAGCCTCTTGCTCCCACCGGAACGAAAACCGACATTGTAGGTAGAGTACAACGTCTTCCCCTTAACCCCACGAGCCAACACCTTAGCCCCTTTTGTGACTTCCCAAGACCCACCAATGAAAGAAACACCGTATCCTTCACTATCAAGTTGTCCCACAGAAATCACCCTCCTTCTCAAATCCGAACATGCATCACGTCGTGTAGTTGTAAAACAGCCCCGTTAGGTGTCTTCATCATTACATCCCCTTACCTTTGATCTTCAATGGTTGACCATCACCAAGATAGAGAACCCCAAAATCTCCGGTTTTGTAACGCCTCATTGATTCTGCATCCCCACTAGCATGACAAGAAGCTCCAGAATCCAACACCCAATCTTCACCCGATCGCTCCTCCCCTAGGATTAATACATCACCACCATCATCCACCACGTGCGCACCACCACTTTTTCCCGGACAATCATAACCGATGTGCCCCAATTCACCGCAATTGTAGCACTTGACCTTTTTCCCCTTAGGTCCACCCCTTTTTCTCTCCACCCTAAGTGCAGCCCCATCTACGGACGATTCTCCCCTTTTCTCCTTCCTTCGCAACTCCTCTTGCAGGATGAGATCTCTAACCTCCGTATACACCAATGCCGTTTTCGACGTACTAATCGTTGTGACAGTAACCTCCCAACTATCAGGCAATGACTTTAGAAGAAAACAAGCTAGCACTTCATCGGAGAAAGTAATATCAACACTTTTCAATTGGTCCACCATACCTTTGAAATTGCCGATATGACTTGCCGCCGTGCTCGCCCTTCTGACATCTTCGCATTCGCAAACCTCTTTATCAAATGCACCTTATTGATATTCGACGGCTTCTCATACATGTCCGACAGCGTTTGTAGCAACTCCACCGTTGTCTTGGCCTCCATAGCGTTCCGTGCAACGTCGTCGGTTAGGGCACTCCTTACCGCTCCTAACGCCTTCCGATCCAACACCTCCCAATCCCCTTGTGACATGTCTTCGGGCTTCTCCTTCAAGGGCTTATGAAGATCCTTACAATAAAGGTAATCTTCAATCCTTGTCTTCCAAAACGTAAAATTCACACCGCTGAATTTCTCGATTTGGGTCTTCATCTTGACTGCTTCACCAAAATCCCCAAGAACGCGATTCAAAATTAATCAACTAATGAAAGAATTTTGAATCCACCAAACCAAAGCTCTGATACCAGTTGTTGTGAAATTGGTGCTCCCCCGTTGCAATCAAGATAAAGAAATTAACACACCCACACGTACAAGAAAGAAACAATCACACACAAGAACACAAGAGTTGTTTACCCGGTTCATTCACCAACTCGTGAACTACGTCCGGGGGCAATTGCCAAGCCAATATGTATTAGTCTCTTCTCTAATATGTTGCTACTATATGTTCTAGGCCGAAATTATGCTTATATAGTTACAAGGAAACCCTAAATCTAATTTAAGAAGAGTTCTAATCAAATAAGGAAACAAAACGAAACCAAAATCTCGGCCATGCTTGAGGCGCCCGCCTCAAGCCTTCCATGCGCCCGCCTCGCGAAGGAAGAACCTCGGCCACAGCCTCGGCCCTTGAGGCGCCCGCCTCGGCCCTCCCCATGCGGCCGCCTGGCGCAGACCCAAGCCACGAGCAGAAATCTTCACTGCTTTGAACTCCTTTTGATCTCCATAAACCCCTCCGACTTAGGCCCCATTTCTTCCTTGGTTTAGGACTCCAATCCCAACAATGTGGGTTATGGTTTTAGGTTTTAGGGAGTTGAACCAAGTTAGGGCTCTAATTTATGTTGGCTGTTCAATCTACTTTGTTATTTGCTTAACTTATTGCTCATTCTTGCGACTAGCTTCTGTCCACATCTTATGACAAAGTGCCTGGAAAATCATGTGTGGGAATGTATGTTTTAACACGAGAGCACTCTCTTAGGGCACATATGGCCACTCTCTTAGGGCACATATGTCAAAGCTTTGGCCATTACGTAAGTCGGGTTGGTAAATAAGGGAAATTTTGATCACTATCATCATACTCCCTCAATGTAAGTAGAGGTGTTTGAAGGAATCATAGATCTTTGCATAGGTCGGGTTGGTAGGTAAGGCCAATTAAGATCTCTATCATCATCCAGGAAAAGGTCCATTTTTAGAGAACCTCGTACTCTTAATACTACAATAAAAACTAGGAATGTAAATGCCAGTAAATGTATAATTATCATAGGACGAATTGTCATTGTGATATACTGGTACTTCAAGTCATGCATAACACCTTAGAGTTTTAATTCATTTTAATGTCTCAAAATTACAAGGGATTTTCATTTTTCGTGAATTGCAAACTAATGGTTAGATTCTCCTAGTGCTGTTTTTCTCCTTTCCTACCCCTCTTACCATAAAAAGGAAACTGAAAGAGCAATGTCCAATGCAAATGATGTTGATTGCGGTTTTCCTTCCTGAGCTAAGGGCAGTTCTTTGAATTTTAGATCCCTTTGAAGCTCAAAGCTATGGAATTATCATTTGATCTCTTTTACCGTGGACTTGTTCTTCTCTAGCAGAATTTGCTTCGGTCATGGTGATGACCTCGAGGTAGGAGACTTCATCCACGATTTTAGTTGCATCCAAGATTTTCTTTTCTGCTGGGGTTTTTGTTGTGAATTCACGCAGCGGAACGGCCCAAGCTTTGAAGTAATAATAAGAGCAACACACACGAAAAGTAAATAACACACAAAGGAACACACAAGAATTGTTAACCCGGTTCGTTGCAACAACAACTACGTCCGGGGGCGCTACCAAGCCAAAATATTTTTTCTAATATTTTCAGATGTTACAATTTGTTTCTAGGCTATCACATGTATTTATAGGGAACAATAAATCAAATCCTAGTAATAAAAGAATTCCTACTCAAGAAAGTAATCTTCTTTCTTCACAAGTCCTTCCAAATATTACTACCAAAAGGAATCACCAATGTAGGAGGAGATCTTGTCCAAATAGGAAACCAATCAGCTGCAGAAATATCCTCCTCGTCACGTGGGCGGTCGCTCACCACGCCACGGGCGGTCCGCCCAAGTTGGAAATCCCCGAGCCACGCCTTACGTACTACCGGGCGGTCGCCATCACCACCTGGGCGGTCGCCCGGCTCACTCCTCCGCGATTTTCTTCTTGATTCCTTTATCCGTGGTTTTGACTCCACATCCCAACAATCTCCCACCTGGAGACAAACCATCCATGATACCTCTTCTTGAAACAAATTTCAGTGGCCAGCTATTGCGTTAGTAGCGCCCGGCCTCTTGTCTAGTTATCCAAGTGAGTTGAAGCTGAGCTACGCTTCAACATAACTGTCGGTTCTACCACGCTCCGAGTCTTCATTCCGAATGATCCTCCCTGCACATCCCCGCTCACTTGCTTGCTAACTATCGATCCTGAACAGCGCGAATCCACGTGCCCCACACAATCACAAGCTTGGAACCTTTGTGTGTTCTTTGCAACCCATCGCATCACCGTTCTAGATCCCGCTCCCATGTTGGCCAAATTGGCTCCGCGTCGGCCGACTTCATTACCCAATTTTCTACCAACATACCGTTTCGTGAAATTTCTCCCACCATGGCGATCTCGGCCACCACCATTCATCATTGGGATGCGCCTTCGTTTCCCCTAACGATTCATGTTGCATGTGGTATACAACATATTTTCCACGCCGCCACGAGCCACCAAGCTAGCTTCGTGATTTACCTTCCATGTCCCACAACCGAAGGTCACCACACAACCCTCCTTATCAAGTTGCCTTATGGAAATCAAGTTCCTCTTCAAATCCGGAATATGTCGCACATCACGTAGCCGCAAAACAGTCCCATCCGTTGCTTTGACCCGAACAACCCCCTTTCCAATGACCTTGACAGAATTATTGTTTCCCAAACGAACAACCCCAAAATCACCCTAACGTCTCGCTCCATTCTTTACGCACTTTGGTGCATGAATGAAACGTCGAGCCCGAATCCAAAACCCACGAATCCGTTGAATCAAGCTCCCACCCAAGATTAATGCATCCGCTATCTCCTCAAAGAACATTCAATTCCTTCGCCCGCTCGACCGCGGACAACTTCTCCTAAAGTGCCCCTTCTCCCCACAATCGTAGCAAGTAATCACCTTCTTTCCACCCTTACTCTTTTCACCGACATTTAGTGCTAGCCCCGATGTCCCACCCTTGCTCTTCCTATGAATTTCTTCGCCAAGAATCACATCAACGACATCCGAAAACTTCAACTTCACTTTTCCTGTTGAAACGTTAATCGCTATCGCAGCCGTATCCCAACTTTCCGGTAAAGAAGAAAGTAATATCAACGCTAGTACCTCGTCATCAAGAGTAACAGCCACGGAAGACAGTTGGGTCGCAGTAGATTTGAATTCACTTATGTGCTTTGTTGCCGACATGCCCTCCACCATCCTTATGTTCAACAGCTTCCTCATTAGATGAGCTTTATTCGCCGCCGATGGTGCCTCGTACATGCTCGCCAACATCTCTAACATCTCCATGGTAGTCTTCGCCTCCAAAACATTCTTCGCCACATCCTTGGTCAACGTTTGCCTAACAAGCCCTAACGCTTTCCGATCCAAGATTTCGAATTTTGCTTCCTCTATGTCCGCCGGCTTTTCTTTTAATGGTAGATACAAATCCTTGTTCCACAGAACATCCTCGATTTGTGTATTCCAAAAATTGAAATCCGTCCCATCAAACTTTTCGATCAACACCTTATTACCATCCTCCAAAGCTCCCAACAAATCCATAGCAAAAGACCAGTCAACCAATGATTCGACAAAACCAAAGGCTCTGATACCAGTTGTTGTGAATTCACGCAGCGGAACGACCCAAGCTTTGAAGTAATAATAAGAGCAACACACACGAAAAGTAAATCACACACAAAGGAACACACAAGAATTGTTAACCCGGTTCGTTGCAACAACAACTACGTCCGGGGGCGCTACCAAGCCAAAATATTCTTTCTAATATTTTCAGATGTTACAATTTGTTTCTAGGCTATCACATGTATTTATAGGGAACAATAAATCAAATCCTAGTAATAAAAGAATTCCTACTCAAGAAAGTAATCTTCTTTCTTCACAAGTCCTTCCAAATATTACTACCAAAAGGAATCACCAATGTAGGAGGAGATCTTGTCCAAATAGGAAACCAATCAGCTGCAGAAATATCCTCCTCGTCACGTGGGCGGTCGCCCACCATGCCATGGGCGGTCGCCCAAGTTGGAAATCCCCGAGCCATGCCTTCTGTACTACTGGGCGGTCGCCCATCACCACCTTGGGCGGTCGCCCAGCTCGACAGTCACTCCTCCGCGATTTTCTTCTTGATTCCTTTATCCGTGGTTTTGACTCCACATCCCAACAGTTTTCTCACTGATAGAGAGTGAATGGGTGTCGTAATCCTTGCTTTTACCCCAAACAACAAGATAAAGGCCTAAAACTATGACCACTGCCCCAACAACCCTGTGAAATTAAGATATCAATGAGTTTATGTTCACTTTAAGTGTAAATTTTTGACATTAGATAGAGTTAGAGATCACCTTCCTAAGCGCATTTGTTCTGCTAAGATAATGGAGCTCATGACAGCTACAATAATCATGCTTAGCGGATTGAAGGCTGTCACAAAAACTGGACCTCTGGCTTTCATTATTATTCCTTGAATGTAATAACCAAGACCCGAACAGACTATTCCCTGCATGTAACAAGAAGAAGACGGAGGGGCTTAAATATATACACCTATTTTATTTTTTTGAGGCAAAAATGGAGAAGGGTAAACTTTTCATGCATCATGAATGTAAGTTTTTCTGTAGTTATTTGTACAAGCAAAGCACAAAATATATTTTGTTGAGGCTAAATTCTTGCATAAATAGTATCGTGACAAGGGCGTTACAAGTACATTCTTTACACCTTACCAAAAAAGGTATACAATGCTTTTTTTTTTTTTTGTGAAATGGTTTCTTACACTGTATACGGCCGCCACTAGTAAAGTATCCCATTTTATAGCCTGTGCAGCCGCTTTCCCCCTCTCCATTACCGTGCCACTTATAGCTCCTCGTTTCGAGAAGGCATATCCAAGCAAGCCAATGAGCTCTGCAGATATGTCTTCGCGTGATTGCCTAAAGAAACGTAATATAGATTAGGTATACGACATTTAGCTTTAGCATTCGAAGCTTTCATGGCTCTTACTTGCGTATTCATAAAGCAAGCCCAACCGAAGCATCCAATGGTGATCAGGAAGGCCCCTTTAAGTGAATGTTGGAGATCTATCTCACCACTTTGTTGTTCATGATAACTTCTCCCCTTCATCCAAAATGTCAAGAATGGGCCTTTTAACAGTGTCATGAGCATGGCTCCTGCAACGGTGGTTACTGTTCCTATTACCTTAGCTCAGTTTCGAATATTTTTGAGGTTTACCACCTCGAGCCTAAGAGAAATAATTTTTCACAAGATTTTGATTAAATTTTGGTAGTTGTAACAAAATATGATAATTAAACCTGTAGGCTTTTGGAGGAAGAAATATGTGCCATTTACCTTAGAATGCAGGCCATGACAAAAGTTAAGGCAGGAAGAATGTTGCACATAGCAGCTGCAAATGTTGCTGTTGTGGCTTTCATCCCCAAAATATAGAAGTTTTGGTCAATAACTGGCCTACCATTTGAGATACATTAAGCCTTGTTATGTGATTGCTGAATGAGAAATAAGAAAGGTCATGACGAACAATTCTTTGTCAGGACAACGAGACATAACATCCAATACCTTTTAGACTAACAATTCTTAACTTAATGGTGAATAATTATTCAACCAAAGCAAGTAGATCCTTATACTCACATCACATTTTTAAATGTGTGGCTATACATTTGAACAAACTCACAACGCATCAAATGATGCATGGTGGCTATGTCCAAAATAGGATAATCTTACATTAAAAATTGAAAGCCTTGTGTAAACCAAAATCAGAAATAGAATGAAGTTTATGAATATAATACTCTTAGACAAGATGAGTATCATGAACAAGAACAAAAACTAAATGAAAATCATACAAGAATTAAAGCATAAGGCTTTATAAGAATTTCAAACTCAATCTAGTATATGAGTAGGCTCTGATACCAATTGTTGGAACATAAACGATCCATTAACCATGAACCGACTCACAACTAGATTAAGAAGAGAAGGAGAAGAAGAAGAAGAATAATACGGAAGCGTGTACCTTGTGATTCCATGATTGTTCTTAGTCTTGTTCTTGAGTAAAACGAAGTATGAAGATATTCTTCAAAGTAGGGAAGAGTAGATCTTCTAAATGATAGTGCCCACACTTGATCTTCTTAGTGAATAAAAGAGAAGATTTGTGACTGAATTTTGTAAATGAATAAGTGTCTCTAAATGGCTGATGGATAGCCTTTATATAGATAGAGAAGGGGCACTTAATTTAGGGACTACACCCTTTCATAAAGATGGTGGTGTGAAGTTACCATTATGCCCATCATTTAATGGTACTTACACCTAATGGAATTCTACACATTTTGTCTATACTTTAACATTATTAAATAATTATAACAAATGAAATTAAATAACACATATTAATTAATTCATGTTCTAACATATACGTGAAAGAACAAGGCCTTAACCTAAGGCCTTAAAATACATCATTGAGAATGTGACGTGTGAGAAGGCATTTGCATTCACAGTTGAGGTAAAAATGCATGTGAGGGAGGGGTTAATGGCCGGGGGGGAGACCTCACACTTGACTCTTTTTGTGTCACTTTGTACTATTTGTCCAATAAGGGTAACAAAATCATAGAGTTCATGAGGGTGTCATTGTCAAATTTTTGTTTAGTGTAAGTAGCAGATTTAAAATCGCAAATGTCAAATTTTTCGAAAATAAGATGAAAATACTAAAATCTTTACCTTTGGAAAGGATAGGATTGTTTAGGATGAATGGGGTAGTGGTCCTTAACTGCTTGTTCAATTATTGGAGTATAAATGGAATTATAATTGAATTAACTATGGATAAATGGTTGACACGGGTGATTGGGAATATGATACTTGGTTAGACAATAAGCGGAAAATATTATTAAATTTAGAAATTTGGGATGGTGAAGCTACGGGCGATCTTAATTTTTTCCTTTATTTAAGCTTCATATAATTGAGGAATTCTATTCAGCTAAGGATCAGTACAATTAAGTTACCTATCGCAATCAAGAAAATGTCAGATTGCCTGAAATTTGGTCTATATTCATTCAATAACACCCTGACAAACTAATTATCATTCTCATCTTGTGAAAGTTGTTTAGAAAATAACAGTAATGAATGAACTGGTAATACTGGAAGGACATGGCTTTTTCCATTCCAGCATTCTTTTGTGTAATAAAAGACGAAAGCAAAAGATAATTGTTTGCTGATTTAATATCTTACGTGTCAATTTCATTTTTCGAAAAGAAAATGAGAAGTATTACTTTAAGTGTAAATTTTACCCTAAAAGTTGAAGCAAGAGCAAAGGTGAACCAACCTTCAAGAAGCATGAATTTCAATAGAGTCAATCATAAAAGTCAAGAAACAAGGAATACATCTATCTATATCCACCTTTTTTTGCAACTTGCTCCATCACCCTTCATAATTTTTAGCCATTATGTCAAAGTTCCAGTATACATGAAAGAACAAGGCCCTAACCTAAGTCCACTACACAATAAAAGATAACTCCCCACTATACAACTTGCAAAACTTCACCACCTGCTGCACTATAATTCTATCCTATTCTTTACTTTTAACCCTTTCTCAAACCACCCATCAACAGATAGATGAATAAGAAACATAAAACTTAACAAAAAAAAAAAAGAGAGAGAAGATTTTTACACTTCAAATGAACCATTATCCCTCGGTCCCTAAAAGTTTAACACCCCAGCCCCGAACCAATAGAGACCACTCATTTAAACATGATTTTATTTGTACAGTTGAATGCACCTAAATAATGTATAATGAAAATGCACTTACCAAAATTCATGCGATTAATAACAAGAAAACAACCCCAAAAACTTTAATGGCAACCTTTTCCATGTGCATGCATACACATCTATTTTGATCTGCCTACTGACTTTTTCCTACTCTTATCATTTAATCTTTTTCTAATAACATGAAAACAACCCCAAAAACTTTAATGCCAACCTTTTCCATATGCATGCATACACATCTATTTTGATCTGCCTAATGACTTTTTCCTACTCTTATCATTTAATCTTTTTCTATTTCCATTTTCATGATTAAAAAAAACAAAAACAAAAGCAGAAAACGTCTGAACTGAAAGGTGAAGTATAAAGGAAAATATGATGAAACTTTTTCTATTTCCATTTTCATATGCATGCACACACATCTTTTTCTATTTCCGTCCCGAAAATACTGATTTTTGTGACTATTGACTACAGTTCTTCAAGCTGCATTGTTTTTTAGCATACTTTTTGATCATTTAATCTTTCTGTACTTATTTCCTTGTCTGATATCTTTATTTTTATTTTAGATGAAGAAATGCTAGACTGAAGAACAGAAACAAGGAGATGGGGCTCATGAAACCCGAACCAAGAAAATCAGCCGAGGGTCTGTAAGAACAATGAGCAATGAATCCTACGGTTTGGCTTTGTTTTACTTGTAAAGAAAATGTAAGGTTAGTAAACATGCACATTAGGCATTACTATATGCCGTAAAATCTTAATAAGTTTGGGCCATATCGTCACGACATATTGTACCTTATGCACAAATGCATGTACACTTTGATAGAGATACTCATATCTCCTAGTTGATTTAGACTTTATTTCCTTTCCTATTTTATTGTATTGTATTTTAAGTAGGATTCTATTCTTGCTCCCTAAGCATACCGTGTGTATATATACATATTATTGTGATCAATAAAATTGAGTTTCTCCAATATTTCTATTCTCTTATATGGTATCAGAGCTTTCAATCCCTCTCTAAATCATGGCCGCCAACGATTCTCTTCTTCTTCTTCCAAACACCGGCGAACCTAACAAACCGATCGTCGTCGTCTCCTTATCTCACATCCTCAAACTCACCTCCACAAATTATATTGCGTGGAAGGTTCAAATTGAAGCCACACTCATAGGTCTTGATCTATACGGTTTTATTGATGGAACCCTATCAGCACCTCCCAAACTAATCACACCACCTATAACAGCCCTTGCTGCTACTGCCACAGATGAAGAAAAGGCGGCGATGCCGCAGCAGCCCCTCCACCTCCTCCGATCAAAAATCCGGAGTACACCACATGGTTCCGTCAGGATAAATTAGTTCTCAGTGCCTTAGCCGGCACACTCACGCCCTCTCTAGTACCTCTGATCTCTCAAGCTCGCACCACATATGATGCTTGGAGTATTCTTGTAAAAACCTATGCCAATCCAACCCGCGCGTGGACACCTAAAACAGATTAAAGACCGTCTCCGCACCATTACCAAAGGCCCCAAATCAGTTTCTGAATATATGCAAGAGCTCAAACTGTGTTCGGATCAATTGGCATCACTTGGTCGCCCTCTTGATTCCGATGATCTGGTAGACCGAGCTCTTGATCAGTTGAATGACCAAGACTTCGATTCAGTCGTTCAAGCCGTTCAAAGAAGAGATACACCTATCTCCTTCGATGAATTACATGAGAAATTGATTAACAGGGAACTCACCATTAAACACAAAACCCTTGCTCCATCACAGTTTCCAGCAACTATCAATTTCGCCTCTAAAACCAACACCCGACCAAACCCTAGCCGCAGTCCCACAACCTCAAACACCAACCTTAATCGGCCACTCAACCAAAATTCCAACTGCGGACAAGCAGACCCTTACCGTGGCCGTTGTCGGTGGTGTCGCAACCATGGCCACTTCATGTCCCAGTGCAGATCTTTCAAACAACAGTTTCCAAATGCCATCTTCCCCACCAACAACCACAATCCTAACCCCAACTCCAACTATTCCCCTCGCCCATCACAAACCCAATCTCGACAACCATATCATCCACCACCAGCGGCCTATACATCCACTGTCTACCAACAAACTCCGGCTCCTCGGCTGACACGGTGCTACGCATCACTCCACTAATGATTTGGACACTCTAGCTTTACATTCACCATACAATGGTACGGAAGAACTGCTTATTGGCGATGGGTCGGGTCTTCCAATTTCCAACACGGGTTCCACCTCTATCTCCTCTTTTACATCTACTTTTTCTTTAAATAATGTCCTTCATGTTCCCTCAATTTCACGCAACATTATTTCCATCTCTCAGTTCTATCATGATAATTGTGCTTCCATCACCTTCTCATCTGATTCTTTTGTTGTGAAGGACCTTCGCACAGGCACCATCCTCCACCAAGGCAAACCTAAATCTGGCGTCTATGAGTGGCTTCCCTCTCCTCCAACTCTCCATTCCGCTGCTCTCTCCACAACCTCAACTTGGCATCATAGATTAGGACATCCTTCTAGTTCTATTTTACGTTTTCTTAGTAACAAGTTTAGTTTACAAATTCCTAGTTCTCTTTCCTTCAATTGTAATTCACGTGATTGCAATAAAAGCCATAAACTTCCATTTTATGACAATACTATTCGCTCTCATGGTCCTCTTGATATTCTGTACAGTGATGTTTGGACATCCCCTCTTCATTCTTTTGATGGTTTTAAATACTACATCATTTTTGTAGATCATTTTTCCAAATATATATGGTTCTATCCTCTGAAAAACAAAAATGATGCTCTTCAAGTCTTTGTTCGTTTTAAATCTCTTGTGGAAAAGTTTTTTAACCGTCCCATCCTCACCATCTACAGTGATAATGGGGGAGAATACCTTGGCCTTCGGTCTTTTCTTTCTTCAAATGGCATCTCCCATCTCACAACTCCGCCACACACTCCTGAACATAATGGCTATTCCGAACGACGTCATCGTCACATAGTCGAAACTGGTCTCTCCCTCCTCACTCACTCCTTCATGCCACGAAAATTCTGGTCCCTTGCTTTTGCAACAGCATGCTACCTCATTAACCTTATGCCCACACCCACACTAAACCACCTCTCTCCTTATACCAAACTTCACAACCAATCACCAAATTACCTCAAACTTCGAAGCTTTGGCTGTCTATCCCTGGCTTCGTCCCTACACCACCCATAAACTCGACCCCCGCTCCACTCCTTGTGTATTTGTGGGATATTCTGCTACCCAAAGTGCCTACCTCTGTCTTGATCCGTCCACTCACAAAATATTTACGTCCCACCATGTTAAATTCATTGAACAAAATTTTCCATTTCAGTTATTACCCACTACCCCCTCACTCGACCATTCACCCTCAGCTTGGTGCAATCACTCCCTACCCATTCTTCCCACACCAATCACTCCATCTACCTCTGCCATACCCACTACCCAACCTCCCCAAATGCCCACCCTACATTTACCCACTACCCCTGCAACTACTACTCCCCTACCTACTGCCCAAATTCCCCCCTCTCCAGAAACTCCCATCCTTGACCATTCCACCACAACACCTGATCCCACACCCACACCTACCGCCACTCCAACACCTAAGGGACCCATCACTCGTCTCCGAAACAACATCATCAAACCCATAAATAAATTAAACCTTCATGTCTCTCTCCCAGACCCAAATACCGAACCCACTAACATTACCCAAGCCTTGAAAAATCCTATCTGGCGCAATGCCATGCAACAAGAGTTTGATGCCTTACTTCACAACAATACTTGGGATCTCGTTCCTCCATCCCCCTCTCAAAATGTCATTGGGTGCAAATGGGTATTTCGTACAAAATTCAACCCTGATGGGTCTGTTTCACGTCATAAAGCCCGTCTTGTGGCTAAGGGATTTCACCAACGTCCCGGTCTAGATTATTCTGAGACATTCAGTCCCGTAGTCAAGCCTACCACAGTTCGAACTATCCTAACTCTTGCTACCATTAATGGGTGGCCCCTTCGTCAAGTCGATATCAATAATGCTTTCCTCCAAGGTTCCTTAGCTGAGGACGTGTTCATGACTCAACCTCCAGGTTTTGTCAATGCCTCTCTTCCCACACATGTTTGCAAGCTCCGTCAGGCTATTTATAGCCTTAAACAAGCCCCGCGAGCTTGGTACATGGAGCTCAAATCTTACCTTCTTTCCATTGGTTTCAGCAATTGTGTCTCCGATTCCTCTCTCTTTGTTCTCCGTCACAATGGCACTGTCATTTATCTCTTGGTCTATGTAGACGATATCATAATTATCGGATCTGACTCTACTCTCCTTGAGTCCTTTATCTCCACTTTTGCCTCTCGGTTCTCTCTAAAGGACTTAGGCTCCCTCTCCTATTTTCTTGGGGTTGAGGTCATTCCCACCTCTGATGGCTTGTTCTTGTGTCAACAAAAATACATTCTTGATCTTCTCCATCGTTCCAACATGACTGAGGCAAAACCCGTCTCCACGCCACTGGTAGTTCATCCTTCCCTATCGGCTTCCTCCAGTCCCTCTATTTCAAATCCCACTGAATACAGGGCTTTGGTAGGTAGTCTGCAGTACTTGTCTCTCACGCGTCCAGACATTTCATTTGTGGTGAATAGATTGTCCCAGTTTCTTCAGTGTCCTACCGAAGATCATTGGATGGCACTCAAAAGGGTACTACGATATTTAGCCGGCACCTCATCCCATGGGTTGTTCATTCGCAAAAACTCTCCTAATATTTTACATGCTTTCGCTGACGCGGATTGGGCCGGTGACAAGGACACTTTTGTATCAACCACTGGCTATGTGGTTTACCTGGGTTGCAATCCAATCTCTTGGAGCTCTCGTAAACAAAGAACTCTAGCTCGATCTTCCACCGAAGCCGAATACAGGCGGTCGCTTCTACTACAGCAGAGGTTCTTTGGATTCAGAATTTATTACAAGAATTGGGTGTGTCTACCTCGGCTACTCCATCCATTTTTTGTGATAATTTAGGAGCAACTTATGTCGCTGCCAACCCTAAGTTTCACTCTCGCATGAAACATCTTAGTTTGGATTATCATTTTGTCCGCGAACATGTTCAAAATCACACCCTTCGAGTCACACATATCTCGGGTGATGATCAGATTGCTGATGCTCTAACTAAACCCCTGGCTAAAGCACGGTTTGACAGTCTTACCTCCAAGATTGGACTATACTCCCGGTCGTCCATCTTGCGGGGGCATGATAGAGATACTCATATCTCCTAGTTGATTTAGACTTTATTTCCTTTCCTATCTTATTGTATTGTATTTTAAGTAGGATTCTATTCTTGCTCCCTAAGCATACCGTGTGTATATATACATATTATTGTGATCAATAAAATTGAGTTTCTCCAATATTTCTATTCTCTTATACACTTTACCCTATAAGTCTATATTGCAATTTGAAACTTCATTTTGCCTTGCCATTTGTTTTCATTGTACCAAGAATGGCAAAACTATAAAAATTTGTCACTGTACTATGGGTTCACCTATAAATTTGCCGCTGTACTTTATTTCCTTCAATTTTTCCATTGTGCTAACATTAATTAAGGCTCCGTTTGTTTCAACGTAAAATGTTTTACGGAAAATAATTTTCGTAAATGTTTTCCGAAAAATGAATTTTCCGTAAAATGTTTTCCGAAAAATGAGATAAACATGTTTTCAACTGTTTGGTAAGAAAAATATTTTTCGGAAAAGATTTCATGTGTTTAATGAAAATATTTTTCGATAAAAACACAATTTGAGATAATTTGAGTGGGTGGGGGGCAGGGGTGGTGGTGGTGGTGAGTGGAGTGGGGTGGGGAGTTGTTAAAAATAAATTTTAAATGATTAATTTTTTTTTGACCCGACGGGGGTAGGGTTGGGAGTTGTTAAAAATCAATTTTAAATGATTAATTTTTATTTTTTTACCCGGGGGGGGGGGGGGCTGTTGTGAAAATCACGCCCACGCAGCGGAAAACGGACCGAGCTAGGAGGAATAATAAGATGTAACACACACGAAAAATAAATCACACACAAAGGAACACACAAGAATTGTTAACCCGGTTCGTTGCAACAACAACTACGTCCGGGGGCGCTACCAAGCCAAAATATTCTCTCTAATATTTTCAGATGTTACAATTTGTCTCTAGGCTATCACATGTATTTATAGGGAACAATAAATCAAATCCTAGTAATAAAAGGATTCCTACTCAAGAAAGTAATCTTCTTTCTTCACAAGTCCTTCCAAATATTACTATCAAAAGGAATCACCAAGCAAGAGGAGATCTCGTCAAGATAGGAAACCAAATCAGCCCAGAATCGTGGCCAGCGTGGCCCGCAAGGCCCAACGCCCGGCCCAGCCAACCCACACATGCGGTCAGCCACACATGCGGTCAGCCGCACAGCCAAAACCGCAAAACCCTTTTGCTCCGATGAATTTGAGCCCCATCTCACCAACTCCTCCGACCGCGGTTCAAATCCTTTAACCATGGTTTTGACTCCACATCCCAACAATCTCCCACCTGGAGACAAACCATCCATGATACCTTTCCTTGAAACAAATTTCAGTGGCCAGCTATTGCGTTGGTAGCGCCCGGCCTCTTGTCTAGTTATCCAAGTGAGTTGAAGCTGAGCTACGCTTCAACATAACTGTCGGTTCTACCATGCTCCGAGTCTTCATTCCGAATGATCCTCCCTGCACATCCCCGCTCACTTGCTTGCTAACTATCGATCCTGAACAGCGCGAATCCACGTGCCCCACACAATCACAAGCTTGGAACCTTTGTGTGTTCTTTGCAACCCATCGCATCACCGTTCTAGATCCCGCTCCCATGTTGGCCAAATTGGCTCCGCGTCGGCCGACTTCATTACCCAATTTTCTACCAACATACCGTTTAGTGAAATTTCTCCCACCATGGCGATCTCGGCCACCACCATTCATCATTGGGATGCGCCCTCGTTTCCCCCAACGACTCATGTTGCATGTGGTATACAACATATCTTCCACGCCGCCACGAGCCACCAAGCTAGCTCCGCGGTTTACCTTCCACGTCCCACAACCGAAGGTCACCACACAACCCTCCTTATCAAGTTGCCTTATGGAAATCAAGTTCCTCTTCAAATCCGAAATATGTCGCACATCACGTAGCCGTAAACGGTCCCATCCGTTGCTTTGACCCGAACAACCCCTTTCCAATGACCTTGACAGGATAATCGTTTCCCAAACGAACAACCCCAAAATCACCCTAACGTCTTGCTCCATTCTTTCGCACTAGTGCATGAATGAAACGTCGAGCCCGAATCCAAAACCCACGAATCGGTTGAACCGCTCCCACCCAAGATTAATACGTCCGCCATCTCTTCGGTAACATTCAATTCCTTCGCTCTGCTCGACCGCCGGACAACTTCTCCTAAAGTGCCCCTTCTCCCCACAATCATAGCAAGTAATCACCTTCTTGCCACCCTTACTCTTTTCACCGACATTTAGTGCTAGCCCCGATGTCCCACCCTTGCTCTTCCTATGAATTTCTTCGCCAAGAATAACATCAACGACATCCGCAAACTTCAGACTTCACTTTTCTGTTGAAACGTTAAGCGCTATCGCGATCGTATCCCAACTTTCCGGCAAAGAAGAAAGTAAAATCAACGCTAGTACCTCGTCATCAAGAGTAACAGCCACGGAAGACAGTTGGGTCGCAGTAGATTTGAATTCACTTATATGCTTTGTTGCCGACATGCCCTCCACCATCCGTATGTTCAACAGCTTCCTCATCAGATGAGCCTTGTTCGCCGCCGATGGTGCCTCGTACATGCTCGCCAACATCTGCAACATCTCCATGGTAGTCTTCGCCTCCAAAACATTCTTCGCCACATCCTTGGTCAACGTTTGCCTAACAAGCCCTAACGCCTTCCGATCCAAGATTTCGAATTTTGCTTCCTCTATGTCCGCCGGCCTTTCTTTTAATGGTAGATACAAATCCTTGTTCCACAAAACATCCTCGATCTGTGTCTTCCAAAAATTGAAATCCGTCCCATCAAACTTTTCGATCAACACCACCTTATTCCCATTCTCCAAAGCTCCCAAGAAATCCATAGCAAAAGACACCCCAAGCAATGATTCGACAAAACCAAGAGCTCTGATACCAGTTGTTGTGAAAATCACGCCCACGCAGCGGAAAATGGACCGAGCTAGGAGGAATAATAAGATGTAACACACACGAAAAATAAATCACACACAAAGGAACACACAAGAATTGTTAACCCGGTTCGTTGCAACAACAACTACGTCCGGGGGCGCTACCAAGCCAAAATATTCTCTCTAATATTTTCAGATGTTACAATTTGTCTCTAGGCTATCACATGTATTTATAGGGAACAATAAATCAAATCCTAGTAATAAAAGGATTCCTACTCAAGAAAGTAATCTTCTTTCTTCACAAGTCCTTCCAAATATTACTACCAAAAGGAATCACCAAGCAAGAGGAGATCTCGTCAAGATAGGAAACCAAATCAGCCCAGAATCGTGGCCAGCGCGGCCCGCAAGGCCTAACGCCCGGCCCAGCCAACCCACACATGCGGTCAGCCGCACATGCGGTCAGCCGCACATGCGGTCAGCCGCACAGCCAAAACCGCAAAACCCTTTTGCTCCGATGAATTTGAGCCCCATCTCACCAACTCCTCCGACCGCGGTTCAAATCCTTTAACTATGGTTTTGACTCCACATCCCAACAGGGGCGGGGCAGGGGTGGTGGTGGTGAGTGGAGTGGAGTGGGGTCTCGCATTAGGCAGGTCCAAGAACTTATAATTGATGATATTTGCACTGCAAAAATTAATGAATATTCTTTTGAAAATGAATCCAATTTAAATACTCCTAAATGAAACTTCATTTCTTACAACTTTTGTCCTTGAATCTGAATATTTAACTTTTTAACATCAATTTTCATGTTCTACATTACATACACAATTAGATGCCATACATTAAAATCAGGGCTAATTGTAATTTTGTAACCTGTATTTTAATCACTTTTGTAATTTGATTCTCAAAATTTAAAAAGTTTGCAACCTAATTCCTCACATTCACATTTTATTTTGTTGAAAATTGATGCAGAACCTACCAAAATGTTTTTTTTTAAAGAAAACGCAAGTTACCAAATTGCAATAAAACGTATATGTTAGAAATCGGATTACATCTTTTTACATCAGCTTGCGACAAAATGTACTCCCTCCGTCCCATAATACCTTACTCATTTTGCTATTTTGGGCGACCCACTTTAAAGTCCCACTTTTCTAAAAAAGAAACTTTTTAATACTTCTTTATTCATGGGACCCACTTGTCATACTCACAACAACTATCCACTTACTATTCTTTACCCCACTTTCTCTCTCCTACCCACTCACAACTTCTACTTTAATAACATTATATATATTCACTCCTTATTTTCCGTTCTCAACAGTAAACGAGTAAGCTATTATGGGACGGAGGTTAGTAAATGTTATCGGGGTTGCAACTATTTCACTTTTAGGTACCAAATTATAAAAAATAGTCACACACATGTATCCAAATTGCAGTTTGCTCAACAAAATCAACAAGATATTCATATAATTATGAGAAAACATTAAGTCATCTTATTTTTTTTATTTTTTAAAGAATATAATTGACTAAATATATAGAATGCTCCATCTCCGTCAATAAAAACTGGATATAGTTGCTTATAAAGATCATTTGGGGGAATCATAAATAGATAATCCAACCAAAAAAAGAATATATTAATAAATATTATAATTTTCATGGCCACCCTTGTAGCTATTGTCAAAACTACATTGATTTATGCCATAATGGTTTTTGGAGTTGTACCCATTGGTTAACTAGTTGTACCCATTGGTTAACCTTTTCCTTTTGGACAATGAAACTACTTAAACATTTCTGGGAAGTCCATCTCTTCATTCCTCCTTATAACTAGAGTAAATTTGAAAAAGAAACGAAGCTATATGAAAAAGAAACGAAACTACTTAAACATTTCATGGGACCCACTTGTCATACTCACAACCACTATCCACTTACTATTCTTTACCTCACTTTCTCTCTCCTACCCACTCACAACTTCTACTTTAATAACATTATATATATTCACTCCTTATTTTCCGTTCTCAACAGTAAACGAGTAAGCTATTATGGGTCGGAGGTTAGTAAATGTTATCGGGGTTGCAACTATTTCACTTTTAGGTACCAAATTATCGGGGTTGCAACTATTTAACTAGTTGTACCCATTGGTTAACCTTTTCCTTTTGGACAATGAAACTACTTAAACATTTCTGGGAAGTCCATCTCCATTTCTCCTTATAACTAGAGTAAATTTGAAAAAGAAACGAAGCTATATGATTCCAGCAAGTGGCGGATTGATTTTTGTTTTTTTTTTTAAGGGGCTTAATATTTTCACTTATTATAACTGAAGACAATAATTTGGGTGAGACCGTCTCACCCGTGAGATGGGATGCTTCACCCCTACTTAAGTTTGTTCCGTCCAAGTCTTGATCATGGCGTTCAGCATCTGCCACGCGTTTTTTTAAAAAAAAAAACCTCCAATAACTTTAATATGAAATGACTTGAGATTTTGAAGTCGAAAAAAAACTTTGAAAATACCGTTGTGTTAGTCTCGACTTGACGAATCAAAGTAGCAACATCATGATTAATTTTGAATTATTTTTGTAAAATTTTATTTTGTAACAAACAAAAAAGTTGTGTTCGTCATCTGAAATGTAACACTTAATATGAAGAAATGTTACAAATGGAATTTTGAAATGTAATAGTCTTTATTATAAATATAACACTAGTTAGTAACCCGTCGAAATTCGACGGACATAGTAAGACTAATTATGTAATTAGAAAATATGTATCTAAAAGGACAATAAGATTAATTAATAAATTGTAATTTTATTCGTTTTTTTAAAGAAAAGTGGTAGGTATATATAGTCACTATACATATGCATATACAGAGAGAGGCAGATAGATCTACACATATAATTAGTATATCAATATCTCTTATTGCCTAAATATGGAAAAAAAAACTAACGTTAATGTGTTGCTTTTACAAAAAAAAAAAATAATAATAAAATGTATTTTATCTAAGTATTAGTGTATCTATTACTGTTTAGTCATGGGTCAAAGAAATAATCAAGAAATTTTAAGAGATTCATAAAATAACATACCAATTCCAAATAAAATTTAACAAAAACGCAAATTATTGATCCAATATAAACACTCAAGGAATTTAGATCCTTGTAATTCAGTTTGATCTCCCAACAGTTTGAATGGAGTTCCATCTCATTTTAGACAAATATCAACCATCCAAATTTGGGTAAAACTAAACAGAAAATATATCCTTGTAAATCAGTTTGATCTCCCGAGCATTTTAATCATATTAAGAAACTCAACAGAAAATATATCCTCGTGGCCGCAATATCTCCGTCCTCCTTGCCGATGCTATTCGAACTCATGTACTCTACCTCTTCACCGGGCAACAATGACATCACATAATCATTGATACTGTCTACTATTTCATTGGTTAGTGCCAAAATAACTCTATTCTGAAACAATCCATCAAGAAACATGTTCTGTAATATGTTAGGATATGTATATTCAACGATAGTTGCAATAGGATCAACTGCTTATCTTATCAGAATATCATATGGTAGCTTAATATCAACTTCTCCATCATTTTCTCCACCAACATCCTCATCTCCGACCCGTAATATCCATTCAAGAAAATTTCTCGGTCTCCAAAGCATTAGAAGAAGATGATCCGACTCCGCATATAGACATGAATCGATTGATATAAAATATTGAGAGTTTAATATCAGATGAGTTTACGTGTAATCTCATGTTTTTTGTCAATTTAAGAACCTCACACGAATATCAAAGTTTAGATGAGCTAATAGTAGCATGCACAATATCATGTCGGCTTCCTTTGGGAACAGCCGACAATATTTGCCTAGAATCTCCTCCAAACACAACAACTAATCCACCATAGGTCTTATCGTGAGCATTGACCGTCAGACGTATGCATAATGTCCCTTAAGCTCTTGTCAAGAGCCTCGAGGCAGTACTTGTGGGTCATTGGAGCCTCATCCCAAATTATGAGCTTTGTTTTCTTTAGCACACACTTCAGAACCCGATTTGATCTTGCTGCAGGTTGGGCTTTCATCGACCTGGATGGGTATACCGAATTTGGAGTGAGCAGTTCTTCCCCTCAGAAGAAGCAAAAAAGCAATACCGCTAGAAGCCACATGAAGAACTATATTCCTCCTACTTCGTAAGGCCGAGGACAATATCTTCCATATGAAAGTCTTTCCCGTACCTCCATACCCATACACAGAAAGAACACTCCACCATTATCACCATCATCTGCAATCATATTCTTATCATAAACCATCTTTTGTTCTTCGGTAAAACATGTATATAATCTATAGTGCTGAGCCTTCATCTCATTTACGCCGTAAGATATTTCATCTAATATTAGCATATTCTCCGCATCACATATGACAGAAGTGTTAGGTTTAGGCATATCTATAAAATTCTGGAGACTGCTGCAATTTGTTGCCAATAACTTATCAATTTCAGTCAATGCAAATTTTTTAACTTGCTCGTCAGTGAGTGTTAGACCTGTATATAAGAAATTGATTCACATTAAGAAGAAAATGCTCAAAAAATGATTAATAAAATTGTTAAAAAATAATATATGCAATGTGATACGTTAAATAAATTTTATGATATTTCATAAAAAAAAGAAATATAACATATTAAAACATTTACCAGGATTGTTAAAATTCTTTCGATGTTTGTAGATGATATCATCTGCAGAAGTTGCCAAGTTTTATTCCAAACGTCTTGTGGCCTCGACATACTATTAGATAGTAGTAGCATCGCGAATAGTCTTCTTAAGTAATCCGGAGATCCCCATTCATTTACTTCTTTGATTCCATCAACATATTATTTGTCATCGTCTAACAATCCTAGAGCATAACATGTTGCTTTGTAATCATCGTACATAGAGTCATTTATATTTTTCAAATCATTATGGCATGTAGCACCATCAATATGATTCAATATTATCCTCACATAGTAGATATCGCCTGAATTCACGGGGATATGGTAAATTCGTTCTATTGTTGTGCCTTTCTTTCTAGGATGCCATTCTCGCTTTGACTTATCCCAAATAAAATGCTGCGAAAATTCATAATATTTGCACTGTCGAGCCTTTGGATTCTCACGATTGGTCTTCATAATCAAAAAAATATATAAATATCCTTATAATTTATTTTTTTTATTTTTTCTTTTTTTCCAGTAAATATTTTAACTGTAATCTTTCATTTATGGATAAATTATTTTTTTAAAAAAATAATTTGGTTTGAGTACTAAGATTCTTCAAAGTTTGCCCCATCCTCTCATCCCCTCTTTCTCTCACCCTACCAGTAACCCCTTTCAACCACCGACCCTTAACCATTCTACAATTCGACGAAGCTTATCAATAATTTCTTGTCACATTTCTCATATCCACTCCCCTTTATCGATTTCATTCTCGATTCCAAATTAATAGAAATCTCAGTTTATACTTCATTCCGATCTCCTTTCATCATTTCGCAACCACCAACACTCTTCCGGATTCCTCTCATGCTCCCTTCATTCAGTGCCATCTTCATTTCCATATAACGCCTCTTACACCGTCATTAAAGCTGAAATTGAATCGAAAGCTTCCCAATTTCAGGTATCTCTTGCACTATTCTGGGATTTTTGGGTATACTCCTATTATGGTTTTATAGAGTTATATATTTGTACACAACTGTAGCAAGAAAATTCAAAAGCTTTTTTCAATTCAAAACTTTTAAAATAGGAACTCCATTAAAATTATTTTAATTAATTGCAAAGTCACATCCATTATGTCCAATTAATCACAATTGATGTCACAAACTGTGCTATACTCACAAATAAATTAGTGGATTAGCTTAAACAAAACATTAAACATGTATATATGTGAAACAAATAAAGATCACATTTTTTCCGAATAATCGAAATAAAAAATACCAAATGAAATCACAATCTACTAAATAAAATTTTGGTCAACCATCCTCCTCAATTTACCCACAATAATGTCAACCGGGTAAAAAATAGCACATACTGTTAGGAGTATTAAACCAATGCATCCTGCTCAATTGAAAAAATAGAATTAAATGTTTGAAATAAAATGATAACCTCTTCTTCTTTTTTGCCTACTTATCTAATTTCTCCTGCTTGAAATTGAAATTTGAAATCAGAATATTCAAATTTGAGATTGAAATCCGAAATCAGAATATTCAAAATTGAGAGTGAAATCCGACTGAAATTCAAGTTGTATAAATAATTAAGAAAAACGAATGAGAAACCGTCACGTGGAATTCCATGTCATAAAGTGTTAGTCAAATATATGCTTAGGCTTAGAATTGCTTAATCCCAATCATAACAAGCATTAATGAGGACCCCTAATTTAGTTAGATCAAAATAGAATTTTTCTATGTACCATAGGATCCCTTAGTGCTAGTGCCCAGTGTTTTTGCTATGTATTTTTCTCAAGATTTGATGACTTGAAGACCAGAGAATTCCCATCAGCAATGTGTGAGTTACCGGTTGAAGTCATTTACCGGTCAAAGCTCCTTTACCGGTTGACCTATCTTACCGGTTGAGTTACCGGTCCATCCTTTACCTGTTATGTAACCGGTTATAGCTTACTCCTCAAGATTGTTAGCAGATTGCCGGTGCATTAATTACTCCCAACCACCCAGCCATCAACTTTAGCTAAAGTTGGTAAAGCAAGCATGCTGACATGACATCTCTGCAACAAATCAGTACTTTCTTTGAGAATGTCAAGTAACCAGTACTCACAGAGCCCCAACTATCTCTGGAAATCCTCTCTATCCAATCTCAGGCATTTAATGCAAGGATCTTCCTATTTAATGCCTGCCAGTCCAAGTCATCATTGCAACCTCTTCAAAGACAACGGCTCCTTTTCAAAGCTCACTATAAATAGCTTCCTTGGAGCATTGAAGAAGGTTGGTGCATTTATGATTCTTGAGAGTGAGCTGTTTTGAACTACCAACTTGCACATTCTCTAGTTCAAGGCATTCAAAGCAAGTCCCTTTATTCACTAGACATCTCTGTTAGGACTTATACACTGGCACCTCAATCAATTCTGAAGTGTTCCTCCATTAGACTACTTATGGAACACATTGATTGATTCACACAACACCCTAGAGAAATCAGCTCAGCTTGTGAGCACATCTCTAGAAAACATGGTCTTTATTGTAGCACGACCCATTAGTGGTCACCTCTAGATTGGCAGCCTTTCAATCATTGGCTTGCAACTTGTAATAGGTAGAATCCATTAATATAGTAGTGCACCTTCACAAATCCAAGTTCGACCAAACTTGGTAGAGGGCGTGCTTGATTATTTAACACTTTGTGAACCTCTTCAAACAATGTGTCATTTATTGCTTTGTTTGTTCTCTGTTGTGTAGTTATGTAATCGGTTGATAATCTCTCAGCGGTCACAACCTATTGATTTCACTTCTTGCTCATTTCGTTTGTCTTACTTGGAAATAACTTTTGTCTTGTCTTGCATGAGATTTTTGTCTTACCGGTTTGCCTTTCCTCTAAGCGAAAACTTAATTTCCATTTGTGCAAAATCACTTACCGGTGAGCTAGAGTTTTTCAAAACAAGTTTTAGCAAAAGTTTTAACGGGCTATTCGCCCCCCTCTAGCACGATTCCTACCATTTGGGACCTAACAATTGGTATCGAGCTTAGCAATTTTCGAAAATCATTTTTCCAAGCTTAACCGCTTGAATTGCCAATTCCAAAATGGCGGGAAAAATCATGCAAACATACAACTTGACATCCGTTCCCATGTTGAACGATAACGAATTTCCGAGTATGGAAAAATAGAATCATGCGGTACTTGGACTCAATAGATGATAGGTTAACTAATGTAGTCGAGATGGTCCCATGACACCCTGAAAATCAATCTTGCAACTAGAGCACCCAAAACTCCTCTCATGGATCATGCGGATAGAGAGTACGAACAAGATTTTGAGGTTTATGAAACTTATGTGCCAAAACCACGAGAAGAATGGACTGAGGATGACAAAGCGTGTGATTCCTTGGACTGAAAAGCTTTGCACATCATAACCTCGGGACTTGATGACGTACAAACAAGTACAATGCTATGAGACCGCTCAACAAGTGTGGCGAGTCTACTCGGATATTTTGAAGGAGATCAAGTGGCCAAGGACAACGAGACTCTACAAAAGTGTTCTTTGAGTTTGAGTCCTTCAAGAAGAATCCAAATGAGACAATGAAGGAAACGTACGACCGATTCTGCGAGGTGAGTAACTCTTGTGCATCTTTAGGTAGAGTCTATACCATGAAAGACCTAAACATGAGATTCCTCAATTCTCTTGGAGACTTGTGGCATGTGAAGGTCGCTATTTTGAAAGAATGTCGTGACTTGAACGTTACTCATATCGAACATTGTGTACTACTCTTTGTTCTTATATGAGGAAAAGAGCTCAACTAGAAATTTGAGTGGAGTGCAAAAACAATTTAAAAATTTATCTCTGCCCGGCTCAGTCGAGATCTTCCCACGGGATTCTTCTATGCTTACCCGGCCAAACTACTACCATTGAATCTCCCTCAATATCTCGGCCTCAACCAACTCAAGCCAATACCTCATCTAGCACACCTCTTGAGGTAGAGGATGAATTCTTTGCATTTGCTAGAAATTACAAAAAGTTTAAGGATTTTTAAGAAATCCCATGACAAATCATTCCAACCCAAATCCTCATCATTCCATAGATGCGGGAACTATCAAAGAAAAGGCCAAACCTCAACCTCAGCCAGACGAAAAAAATGCCCAAGGTGAGCTTGTGTGTTACAAGCTGTAAAAAACCCGGCCATTTTGCCTCCAAATGCCCTCAACCGAAATATGAATTTACGAGGAAGAAACCGTTCAAGAAATTTCCTAGATCTAAGAGTTTAGTTGCGGAGGATGCAGGCGAAAAGGCTTTACTGTTTGGTTTGAGACCGGCTACGAGAATGAGGAAGGCGGCTATGCTTGACTCGGATGAAGATGTTGATGTCGGTTTTGTTGCTATGGATGGAACCTATGATAAACCCGTCTCCCTACAAACTCCTATCTTTAGACACCCCAACTCCAATGAACAATCTTCCTATGTTGACCAGACTCCACCTATGAGATCTCCCTTGACATACTTTGATGATCCCATTCCTATTCCAAAGGTAGATGCAGGAAATCCATATAATTTCAAAATTCAAAACATAGGTGGATCCCTTTTATGGTCAGTCTAAAACCATGCCCACTCTCAGACCGTGATGCAACCAATTCAAGCCGACCTATCAAGCTCGAAGCCTTACCGATCGCCTCTTATCAGCCGATGCTTGAGAACCGACCGATTCACTTAAAGCCTCTAGCCGAGCCTAACCACGAACCGATATCATCACTACCAAATTTTGATCCCAATTTTGAACTATCATCCTCTTCCTCTCGGCCCTCTTGTTGACCCTATGCCCAATATGTCAAAGTACGAAATGGCGAAGTGATGAATGAGCTCTTCTCAGACTTTGAAAAATTAAATGAAGCTCACAAAATTATGGTGATAATTTCAAAATGATATCTACGAAAATGACTCTTTGAAAAGTTTGAAATAAAAGTTTTGAAAGAAAGCAAGCTAGAGTACATTCGAGTTGAAGAAAGATAATCAAGAACTTCATTTGAGAGACAAAACATTTACATTTTGTCAAATTGCGATCTTGTGTCAAGAAATAATTCTCTTTCTAAAACCATTGACACATTCACAAAATCCCGAGCTGCTATGGAGACTATCATACAAGATCGAGATATCTCTAGCAGAGATGTTACAAGCTGGAATAAGTTTTACCTCCGGCGGTAAGGAAAAAGACGACAATGACAAACCGGTTACAGTCTATCTCTGAGAACTTGATGGGTAAATTTGATGATGCACAATCCAAATTGATTAAGAGAGAGTTAACTAAACCGTTCAAAGCTATTCCACACACCTATCCCAAAGGAAGGGAACAGATGAAAGCTTATTTGGGCAAAAACAAATCCCAATGGACCGAGGTAGGCGATCTGAGCTAGGACAATATGTTCCACTCGGTGATGGTAACGACAAAGTGGAATTAAAATTGCTAACCGGGTTGCGGGTAAGGAAACCCTGGCCGGTAAGGAAGCCATCACCGGTAAGGGACCAACCGGTCGGACAAGCATCACCGGTCAACCAGCCGGTGAGGGCTCCCAACCCGTAAAAGACCTTCCAAACCTATGCAACCGGTCAACAAAGCTAAATCCATTACCTTCGTCCCCAAAGGATGCATTTACTGCTCAATCGGTGAACTCTTACGAAGCAAAGGCTATATTGAACATCCAATCATCTAAGCCCCCTCAGTCATCGTCTAACAAATGTGTAAATTGTGGTTTTATTGGTCACAAGGCTTATGAATGCCTCTTGGAAGCACCTATCTGGACCCATTTGAGTCTAAAAGCTCGGGTGGTGGCCAGGTATGGCTGCGAAGAGGAACTAACTCTTTGGACCCAAAGAATAAGGGAGACCGTAAGCTTCTTGTTTCATTTCGGGAATGCTTAATGGCCTCAACCGATGCCGGTAAGGATGTTTGGATTATGGACAGTGGATGCTCTAGGCATATGACTGGACATGCTGATCTCCTCACCGATTTGGAAGAAGCATCTGGTCCTCCAGTTGTCTTTGGTGACAACGCAAAGGGTAAAATTATCTGTCGTGGATCCATCAAAAGAGGTACAATTGTTGTACAGAAGGTATCTTTGGTGGATGGTCTAAAACACAACCTTCTCTCTATTTCACAATTTTGTGATAAAGGTATGCATTGTATTTTCAATTCTTCCAACTGCTATGTGAAAGACATTGCTACAGGTGAAACACTTCTCACTGGATATAGAAAAGGTAACGTGTATGCTATAGATTTAAACAATGTTTCGAACGTTACTAATGTTTGTTTTGTAGCTAAGAACATCAGTGAGAATTCCTGGCTATGGCACAAGAGACTTAGTCACCTGAACTTCAAATATCTATCTAAGCTGGCTAATAAAAATCTAGTCGCCGGCTTACCTCAGGTGTCTGCTGATCATGGAAGGAAATGCAGAGCTTGCCAGCTAGGAAAACAGCATAAAGAATCTTTCCACAGCAAGCCCTGTTTGTCCACTTCTAGATGCCTCCAGTTGCTACATATGGATCTGTTTGGCCCCACAACTACTGCCAGTTTAGGGGGTAGCAGATATGCTTTGGTTGTTGTAGACGACTTCTCAAGATATACCTGGGTGGAGATGTTTGCTTCAAAAGATGATACGTATGAAGTAGCCACCAGATTATTCCGTCTACTGTAAACCCAAAAAGAGTGTGACATCATCAGTATGAGATCAGATAATGGAACCGAATTCAAAAATCTTGGAATTGCTCGATCTTGTGATGATCATGGAATAGATCATAATTTCTCATTCTTTGGTACACCGCAACAAAATGGCGTAGTTGAGGAGAAACAACGGGACCTTGATCGGAAAGGCTTGGAAAAACAATGATATCAGAAGCTAGGCTTTCTAAGTATTTTGGGCCGAAGCTATCCATCTTGCTGCTTCACCCAGAATAGATCATTGGTCGACAAGTTTCACAACAAGACCCCTTATGAGCTATGGCGTGGCGAGAATCCCTAACATTGGTTTCTTCAAGATCTTGGTGCATAAATGCTATGTACTTTACAACGGTAAGAGCGCCGAGGTAAATTTGATGAAAAAGGCGATGAAGGTATCTTTGTGGGATACGCGAAGCACGCAGTAAGGCATTTAGAGTTTTTAATAAACGGTTGTTGAAAATTGTTGAATGTCTGTTCATGTTACTTTTGATGAATTTGATTTGCTAGAGTGCGATAAGGCTCCAACAGTAGATCGACGATAATTACGGTGTGTTTGAGACGGGTGAAACCAAAGCAATCAAAACTCCAATCATTCCACCACTCTAATGCAAATCAATCTCCGGTTCGGCCTTGACCTCAAGTGGTGTAACTTGTAGAGACTTAGTTGATGACTCCTTCTTTCCCCGATCGGTTAGGCAATCCAATAGACAACCCCGGCTAACCGATTTATTACCAACCAATCCTCATATTAATTTTCCTAATTCACCTCCACGAAGTGAACCTATTTCAAACAATTTACAGTCTCCTTCCCCACTTACCGATCACCAGTCTCCATCACCTTCTCCAAACCGATCTCATTCTACGGTCACATCTCCGCTTTACCGATTCTACTCCTCCATTAGAAAACCTTAGACAAGAATCGGTCAGGCGAAGACCTCCTAGGGAAGTGAGAGCGTGAGAGATCACCACTTTAGAAAATGTGATAGGTGATGTCTTTGGTCCCCGAGAATGACTAGAGGCCAATTAAGAAGCATGGAGGATCAATATGGATTATTTTTCTCTGCTATGGTCTCAAATCTTGAACCAAAGAAGGCCGAGGAAGCACTAGATGACCCAGTGGGTAGAAGCTATGCAAGAAGAGCTTAACGAGTTTGATAGATGTAAAGTTTGGGAGTTAGTGCCTAGACCTGAGTGATCAAACCGTGATTGGAACGAAATGGGTTTATAGGAATAAATTGGATGAGACTGGAAAAATTATAAGGAACAAGGCTAGACTAGTGGCGAAAGGATATAGGTAGGAAGAAGGCATAGACTATGATGAGACTTTTTCTCCCGTAGCTAGATTAGAAGCCATTAGGTTATTCCTTGCCTATGCAGCCTACAAAGAGTTCAAGCTATATCAAATGGATGTGAAAAGTGCCTTTCTCAATGGGGAACTTCAAGAACTTGTTTATGTAGATCAACCTCCTGGTTTTGAAGATTCCAAGAAGCCTAATCACGTCTACAAATTGAATAAAGCTTTGTATGGCCTCAAGCAAGCACCTCGAGCATGGTATGAAACTCTCTCCAAATTCCTACTTAGTGAGAAGTTTGAACGAGGTAAAATCGACACCACCTTATTTATTGCTAAGCATAATGGTCATTCATTGTTAGTTCAAATATATGTTGATGACATTATTTTTGGATCTACTAACGAGAAATTATGCAAGAGATTTGAGAAACTTATGCAGAGCAAATTTGAGATGAGCATGATGGGTGAGCTTACATTTTTCCTTGGACTTCAAGTCAAGCAAACCCAAGAAGGTATTTTTATAAATCAAGCCAAATACACCAATGATCTAATCAAGAAATTTGGTCTTGACTCTGCTCATCCTCAAAGCACTTCTATGGCCACCAATGTACACCTTGACAAAGATGAATTCGGTAAGAAAGTAGATATGACACTCTACCGAGGTATGATAGGCTCTCTACTTTACTTAACCGCCGATGAAACCGGATATCATGTTTGTCGTATGTGTATGTGTTAGATTTCAAGGCGACCCTAGAGAATCTCATTTACAAGCTGTCAAAAGAATTATTAGATATCTAGTGGGAACTGCTAACTTAGGTTTGTGGTATCCAAAGGATTCTTCATTTACTCTTATTGGCTATTCAGATGCCCATTTTGCAGCTTGTAGGGTCACCAGGAAAAGTACTAGTGGAACTTGTCAATTTCTGGGTAACCGTTTGGTTTCCTGGTCGTGCAAGAAACAAGCATCAATTTCCACTTCTACGGTGAAGGCGAGCACATAGGCTGTGGGAGTTCTTTGTTCACAAATTCTATGGATGAAGCAACAACTAGTGGACTATGAAATCCCCCAAGAAGTATGTCCTATCTATTGCGATAACACCTCACACCTATCTCGAGTCTCCAACAATCTTTGTGATGCATTCAAAGACTAAGCACATAGACATCAAATACCACTTCCTCAAGGACCATGTTGAAAAGGGTAATATTGTTCTTTTAAAAGTCCATGCGATTATCAATTATTTGATATTTTAACAAAACCATTGGACATTAAAAGATTTGAATTCCTTAGAGGAGAACTAGGCATGATTGATATTCGATAAAACATTATGTGCTAACTTTGTTGTCTGTGTAAGCTATCAACAAGATCACAGGTGACCTCACTCGTTTACCGATGCCTACAAGTGCTCATTTACCAGTATCTCTTACCGGTAAGCCAAGACTCCCTTTACCGGTCCTCTTACCGACATACCTGATCGGTAAATGGTGTCTCTATCCGATGGTTCTTTACCGATGAAAGTCTCTCTTACCGGTCAAGATACCTAACCGGTTAGCTATCTTACCGATTGCCCTTTACCGACGAACTGCGGCCGGATCGAAATTTGCAATCCGTATTTAACCGGCTCGTTTTTCATCATTGCCTACCAAGTCACATCAATCCCTTCGCCGCTGCAGTCTACCATAAACCGTACCTATCCCATACCTGTTCCCCATGCCCCTATTCAAGAATATTGATCAAATTTAAATATTTGATCAAAAAGGTAATCTCTGTATCATCCCTATTTATCAAAAAGGTTATCTTTTTGTCCTTTATTACATTTTGATATAACTGCTGCACACACGTTCCTATTTTAATGTCACATCTTTTATTTCGTGAAATAAAACTGTCAATTATTGTGCATGTCAGTTAAAAACGTTTAAGCTCCTTTTTGTTTTAACCAACACACCTCTTCATCTTCCCGCTCTTTTGTCCCCTATATAAGGATTTCAAAAACACATTTTAAAATTTCTGGATTCTCTCTCTCTAAAAGAACTATAGGCAACCGAAAATTTACCCTCATACTTCATCTTCTCCTTCTTCATCTGTGTTCTTCACTTTTTGAGATTTCTGGTATGATTTTGAAACTCTAAGGACTCCTAGATTTCTTATAATTCTAGAATCATCTAAACTCTTAAAATTATTTGTAGAAATCTCTTTGATTCTAACTTATTTTGTTTGAATGATTATTTAATTCACAGATGGCCATTAAGAAAGACATCTATGGAGGTTACATTCTCTCCAGGTTTTTCGACTCCGACGAAGGCCGTGCCATTGAAGCTCTATTCATTGCTGCCGGAGTTATTCCGTTCGTGATGCCTGAAGGGAATGAATATATCTATTATGAGATGGTTAATGAATTGTTTGACAATGGTGTGGTGGATGAGAATGAGAATATTATTTCAAGCTGCTGCTGGTGTTCTGTTACTTTTAGCCCGGCTACTATTCTTGCTTTGCCTTTCCCAATCTCTCTCTTCTTCGGTCCATCTTATCTCCATGAAAGATATGATTGATGCTTGGGCAAAGGTTCGTGGATCTGATCCCTTCGTTACCGGTGAAGCAAATAAGAAGGCTGGTTTTGATGCCGTGTATTACGCTGTTGCTGATGTCGTAGACCGATGCTTCATTTGCCGGTCAGGCTCTCATCATTGTATCACCATGATACAATGGGAAGCCATTGCTGCCATCATTATTGGAGGAGAATTCAACTGGTGTGCTTTCCTTTACCGGATTGTTTTAATTGCTTTTAAGAAATTTTAGAAGGAAAGGCCATCTACCAAGACCAACAAAGCCAAACCTTGTCATTATCTAATGATTAGCCGTGCTCTCAGATCCATCCCTGCAGTTCTTCAAGCTTCTGAGAATCAACCCAAATATCCCCAATACTTCTGCAAGGCTTTTGACAAGTTTGACATAATTAGAGCTATCAAAGAATCTACCGGCAAACCAACCGGTAAGCCGACTGAGCCTTCCACCGGTAATCCAACCGGTAAGTCTGCTGAACCTGCTACCAGTAAACCAGTCGGTAAACCAACCGGCAAACCAGCTCAAAAGAAGAAACTCTCTAGCCGGCCGAAGGTTGCTCAATTTGTCGATGCTCCTGCTCCCAAACCTTCTTTGCCAGTAAAGAGAAAACTACTTGAGTCTTCTGATGATGATGATGATGATAAGCCTATCTCTATCATTCTTTCCCCTTCCAGAAAACAAAAAGCCACAGCCAGAAAATCAGCTCCTCCCCCTTCCAAGAGATCCAAACCTATTCCAAAATCTTCCCAATAAATTGCCAAAGAAAATGCTGAGAGAAGAAGGAGAATTGAAACAGACTTGGGAACCTTCATACCTTTCATTCCCAAAAGACTTTTTGATCACAACTTTCTTAACGACAAAATCCCATTTACCGGTCAATCATCAACCCGACCGGTAAGTCACTGCAAACCGATCAGAAATCCAACCTTTCACATTTACCATTACAATCCCTGGCTAGTCAATCCTTCCTTTGAACCATCTCCCACTTGGGTATATCCTATTGAGCACTTGCCTCCTTTCCTTCGAAAGCTTTTGCAATTCCATGAGATCAACAAAGACTCAGTCCTAGTCGGTGACATATCTGATTATGTGGATTTTGACAACATCCATGAAGATAAAGGTCTCTATTATACCAAGCCATGTTTGTTGAGTGACTATGATATCTCATTGTCCAGAGATAGTCTACTCAAGATTTACAATCGGTATTTCGAGTTGCTGCCTCCTATGTGGAATGCCATCTACTTGGCTCAGGACAGGCTCCGGCAAGACATGATGATTCAAGCAGTATGGTTTGATTTTGCCATTCTCTACAATGCTCAGGATACCCTCAAGGAATCTGATCCCTATCAGCTTGGAAGATATGAGTTCTTGTAGGGAGATGATCTTCCCTCCTTTGATCTGAGATTGTCAAGCTTAAACCACTAGAAGATGGCAATTCATGAAGAATGTAATGGATGTGGTGCAAAATCACGGTGGTTTGAACAGAGACTTTGAGTATGGGTGATATTTCTCTTTTACGCCTTCTTCAATCCTGTTCAATCCGGCCAAAAACAAATGGGCTACTATTCTGATTGTAAGTGCTCCAATTTGAGCTTGTTAGAATTTTCGTTATAAAATTAACGAAAGTTATAACATTTCTAACAATTCCTAACTATCTAACATTTCTAACAAAGTGAGGGTAAAATGGGCATTGTTATTTAAGGTTAAACCTTAAAAAGAATCTCAAAAAGCAAAACAAAAGAAGAAAACCAAAAATGGCAATGGGTTTGGAAACAAAAAGCGCTGTTAATTTGAATTTTGAAAAAGATTATTCTTCTTGTCCAAAGCTGAAGGCGCATTTAATGAACGATGCACGCTGCTGGACCTGTCCGCGCGGATGAGATTGTCAATTTCGAGGGCTATAAATTGAGCCCTCCCGACCACAAAATAAAGAGGAAGAACACAATTGCACCGAACCTCTGGCGAAATATAGAGAGAAAACAGTGAGAATTCTTCAAGAATTGTCACCTTTTTCTCTCCAATCTTTCCCAACTCATACTCATCCACTCACTCTCATATTAAAGCCCTAAACACTCATACACTCAAGCCAAACACTCAAGAACACAAGGAAGATTGGTAAACCCTCCTCTTCCTAACCCTAAATCTCATCTATGCATGCATCTTCAAACTACAAAATGTAGTTCTTTCATCTTCTTGCTCTAGATCTAAGAAGATCACCATGGGAGACCATCTCCATGGATGATCTTCTACAAAGATCAACATTATTTTCAAAGCTTTTCTTGCTTACTTGCTGATGCTGCCATGAAAAATGGTTGCACAGGAACTGACCGGGGTAGCAACGGAGACCGATCCGAATAAACACGCTCCTCGAGGTCCTAAATAATGTGGGACCTACAAGATAAAACACCGTTAGGGCGGGGGGATTTTCCCCCCGAAAACCCTCCGGCGTGAGAATCATTAATCCGATTCATAACAAAATATTGACATAATATCTAACATTTTAGAGAGAGAGATAGAGAGAGAGAGAGTGAGGAGAGAGAAGCTCTCTAATAATCACCTACCCATAAAATGGAACGGAGGGAGTACTTATACCTGGACAACCAAGTCAACAAGTCAATAACATTATCCTTATCATTTGCCACGTGTCACGCCGTCATTGGAGGGAAATCTCTCCTCAAGATTACATTTGGATAAGGCCAAGACCCCTAAATTTGTCAAGGCACGAATCTCTCCTGGAGACATCAGCATGCTGTTGAGAGAACCAAGATGCGACATGCGACATCCGACACGCGGGAACCAATGTCCCACATGCGAGAACCAACAGGAGACATGCGACATGCAACCTCCGACATGCGGGAACCAATGTCCCACATGCGAGAACCAACAGGAGACATGCGACATGCAACCTCCGACATGCGGGAACCAATGTCCCACATGCGGGAACCAACAGGAGACATGCGACATGCAACCTCCGACATGTGGGAACCAATGTCCCACATGCGGGAACCAACAGGAGACATGCAACCCGAGACATGCGACAAGCCACATGAGACATGCGACAAGCCACGGAGACATGCGACATGCGACCTGAGACATGCGACATGCGACAAGCCACATGAGACATGCGACAAGCCACATGAGACATGCGACACTTAACAATCATAACATTGGCAATATGTAACATATAGCTTATAACATATGATATGCGGCATATAGAAATAACATGTACTATGCGACATATATCAAATAATACAGGGGAACCAAATCATAATTAGAACTTTGACAATATTCTCATAAAATGTGGACCCCCTATAGACCATAAAATGGGGCCCCCTATCCTCATAAAATAGGCCCCCCCCAAAGACCATATACTCGGGCCGGGCAAACATTTAATAGAAATAATATTTTGCCATGGCGCATCAGAAGCCCCCGACTCCTTAGCTCGATTATTCATGATCGAGCTGAGGAGTAAAACAATATTCATAACAAAATATTTCTTATCACATAGAGTCTCTCACGGTATAGAACATAGGTCCGTTCCGTGATCTTTTCAACACTTTTATTACCAACTTCTCCTTTTACTTCAACTTTTTGCATTTTCTCTTTCCCATTTCAATCATTTCTGTAAATTTTTACATTTGGTAAAATATGCGAAAACCAATCATACGAGCCCCGACATTATACGGCTCGGATCTGTAAGTCTGACTGACATGAACCTTGGTGCATTTGGGCTTTGGAATAACTCTCATTCCCTACAATTTGTTTCGACAATTACTGCCAAAATCCCTTCGATCCCTCAGGCTTGCAGCGTCTTTTCGGCAATTAGAAACATTTCTCTGGTACAGGTCTATACTAAAACAATTTACTTTTAAATGCTTCGCTTTTCATACTTTGGTCGTCGCGCTGCACGACTTACCCTTAACTTTAACTCGAATGATATTGCCTACTTTCTTTAACTTGCTTTGAATTTTCATTTTTTACACGTTGCCTACTGCATTTTGCTTCAATAGTTACCTTTTTTGCTTCGATAGTTTATCGAAGACTCCTTTTACATAACTTATACGCCCATCACAATACTACTCCATGAAAGAGTGAGGCTTGTCTTTAGGCGGCCTTACTCCTAGCTGTATCTTCTCGCCATTGACTTTACTTAGTTTCGGGCGACTTACTATTCCTTGTCCATCCGTGCTGGCGCCTTTAAACCGGGTCTTTCTCGAACCAACTCACAAGAAACGAAATACACCAGACCGCTGACCTTACTTAAGAATTTAAACTTTGCGACCCAGACGAACTTGGCCGAGAACGAGGCTCGCGGCCGAACCTCTTGCTTGAGCAAGCTTCGTGACCCAGCCTGCGCGGCCAAACGAGGCTCTTGGCGGCGAACCCGCCCCAGCCAGGGGCTTCAAGCACTCGCGGCCAAACCTCTTTGGCCAAGGCAAAAACTCGCGACGAGCCTGCTTGGGCGAAACCAAGCTTCGCGGCCCAGAACCTGCTTGGGCGGGAGCCCAAACTCGCTTCAATGAACCTGCACTTGGCGGGGGCCAAAACTCGCGTCCAAGCCTCGCAGGCGGGAGCCAAAAACTCGCGGCGAAACCTCTTGGCGAAACCAAAACTCGCGGCGAAACCTCTTGGCCGAAACCAAACTCGCGGCCAAACCTCTTGGCCGAAACCAAAACTCGCGCCAAACCTCTTGGCCACCAAAACTCGCGGCCAAACCTCGAAACCAAAACTCGCGGCCAAACCTCTTGGCCGAAACCAAAACTCGCGGCCAAACCTCTGGAAACCAAAACTCGCGGCAAACCTCTTGGCCGAAACCAAAACTCGCGGCCAAACCTCTTGGCACACTTGGCTCAAAACCGCACTAAGGCCACACTTAAACCGCACCGATCAAAGCATAAAAGCACGTTAATCACCAACGCACTAACTAAAAAGCGACAATCACAAACGCGCGCAATCAACAAACGCGCTAACTAAAGCGCGACAATCACAAACGCGCTAACTAAAGCGCGACGATCACAAACGCGCTAATTAAAGCGCGACGATCACAAACGCGAAGCGCGCTCAAACAATCAACAAACGCGCTAACTAAAAAGCGCGGCGATCCT